>JABXWE010000335.1:0-19591 GCA_014611495.1 Limonius californicus | reverse complement strand
CAGCAAGTAGTAGTGCGCCAATCCACTCGTCGCTTACTTTAAAATTGAGGCCGTTTAATTTGTGAGCAGTTGTAATTATTGTATTTACATAGGCATCTACCGAGCTACATCTTTCTAGTTGTGTCGTTACTAAGGTGCGTAATAAACCCACCTTTCGTGTTAGCCCGGAGTCTTCAAATGCCTGGTTTAATTTGTCCCAAGCCTCCTTTGCTGTTTTGGTTTCCTGGATATGCACGTAATTTATGGGATCTACAGTTAAAATGATCTTCGCCCGGGCCCATGATATTTTCTTGGCATCGTTTGTATCTGTGCCTTCTACGTAGCCCCAAAGGTCTTCGTGCTCCAAAAGAGCCTGCATGGCAAATTTCCATGATGCATAATTTTCCCTACCTGTCAGTTTTTCAATCGAAATTCCACTGCTTTGTGACATTTCTCGGAGTTACCGGAACACTGTAGAATTCGTTGACCTTGTTCGTTATTCACGTTCCAAAAAATTTGCACTAAAACGACGTTTTACGCCCTGGGCCCATAACCTGATGAATTTACAATAGGCAAATTATTAGTAAAACGCGAGAATAAACGAAATATGCAAAATTGTTTTATTTTTTACAACACACTTCAGTTACTAAAACAAACTAGGTTTACATGGCAACATTGTAATTGCAAGTTTACATATCAACAGATAGCATGACGGGTGCAGCTTTCTCGCTATGACTTTTATGGTTCTTGTTTATTTATTTTCGTATGAATGCCAAAAGTGCTTTTATTCATTTAGTACGTTTGTTAGTCTTCTATATTCTTCTGCACAATCTAGGTTAATTTATTTTTAAATTTTAATTACAATAATTGATACACAACCTTTTGTGTTTTATTTTTTATTTTCCGATACGAGTCTGGGAAAATATTTGCTACTATTAAATAGCATTTTGTATGAGCTTTTCAATAAGGTATCAGAAGGTGGGTGTTATTAAATGAATTTCTTTTTGGTATAAAGTTTGAAGGAAATTTTAACTGTCACGCCTACAACTCGAGATATTCTTAAAATACAAATTCAAGGTAACTTAAACACAAACACTGATAAAGTATAATATTAACAAGAAGAATGTCTAGTAAAATACTACTTTTTAAAATTTTAATGGTCTATATTTTATATTGTAAGTTCGACAAATTATCCTTTCAGTGAATTGGGATTGGGTGAATATTCTTTGCGAACATATGTATTTCCGTAAATTGTTGCCTCGGCAAATTGATGTTTCCATTAATTGCGTGTCGGTGAATCGCCGTCGATGAACTTTCCGGAAGCTGCTACAGAATAGGGCTTAAAGGAATCTGTTTAAAGTTTGGGAAAGTTTAGCTGGGTATTGCTTCTTGTTTAATATGTAACTAGCTGAACGCGGGAGCCCCCTGTACATTTATGTATACAGGTTGGTGATGGCTACTAGGAACATAGGGACATGCACGACAGACATGCGTTTACACTACGCACCTTGATATATTTTGTGTTAAATAAGGGCGCTGTCAGTTTATGTCAGCGGCAATACAGTACGCCAAACACGAGATTTATTTGCAGCTGGTTTTCCAAATAGTCCCATCCTAGGCACTACTCCAATATACAGTATTGTGCAGAATTTTTGAGAAAAAAGGACATTTGTCTCGCAAAAACTACAAAAAAACGCCTCAACTTGATACTGAGGAGCAGGAACTTGACGAATTAAGAATTTGTGCTGCTGTAGAAGAGAATTCGTGCCAGTCTTCCAGACAGATTGCTGAACAGGTTAATTTGCACCATACTTCTGCATTAAAAATTTTATACCAAAACGGATATCGTTCCTATAAATTGTCAAAAACTCAAGAAATCTACCCCGCCCATCAAATAAGGCGAATGCAATTTTGTGAAGACGTAATGGAGAAATTAAATAATAATCTAAATTTTCTAAGGAGCGTTCTTTTTACGGACTAATCAACCTTTCCAATAAATGGACGGCACAATTCTTCAATTGCTCGTTGCTGGTCACGAGTCACGACATAACCCACGCAGACATTATAATTGAGGTACCCAATACCCACAGAAACTAAATGTTTGAAGTGGCATGCTGGGCGATAATATTATTGGCCCTTTTTTCATCGAAGGTAATCTGAATGGCCAAAAATATCTCAACCTTCTTCAGAACCAAATAATTCCAACTTTGCGTCCAATTTGACGAAATTTGGTTTTTCAACAGGATGGCTCTCCTGCCCATAATGCATTGGCAGTACGTGAATATTTAAACAATATTTTTCCCAATTGTGTAATTGCAACACATGGTACAGTCTTGTGGCCACCACGATCTCCAGACTTATCTCCTCAAGATTTTTTTCTGTGGGGTTATATTAAATAAAATTATGGTTTCATAGAAGACAGGGCAAGAATGTTGAACGAACTGCAAATCAAAATATAAGAAGCGTTTGCTACAGTTACTCCTAAAATGCTTCGTAACATGAGAAGTGGATTTTACAATCGTTTGAGCTACCGTTTGGCAGAAAGAGGAAATTTGTTCGAATTTTCTTTATAAAAGATTATGTTGAATTTGTATTCGTTTGGGTGTTACTGAATACTTGTTTTTGTTCAACTTAATTATTTATCCGTCTAATCCACTCCCTGTTTTAAGACTTTGGCAGAGCCTGATTTTTTAATACTTTAATTTTCTTGGTACTCCTCTGGTTTATTCTTAGTTAGTTAGACTGTTTGTAAAATTATAACACATTTATTACAGTGTTATTGATTACGAGTACCTAAGTTAAACAAATAATATCGATGCCTTTAATTTCCTAATCATTAATTGACTTGATAGTAGCGTTGTTGTTGTTGTTATTGTTTGTTTATACAAAGCGCGATCTTGGTCATGCGGATCTACCTGGCATCTCTTAGCACTCAGATCATGTGGCTCATTGTACCCTCATACTAAGACAGTAACTATTACTTTAAAAAAAAACAAGGTGCATAGTGTAAAGGCATGACTGTCGTGCATGTTCATATGCTCCTAGTAGCCGCCACCAATCTGTATACGCATTCCTCGATTTGTTTTCGTTTCCTTAATAGAACATCATGCAGATGGTTATATTTTATGTAATTCCATGTTTTTACTATTTATAGATATCTCTGATCCCCCGCTTTCCATTTTTAAATCTGTCGTTTACTGCTTTGTGTAGTAGAATAACTAAATTTTTATATAGTGGAAGGTAGATTTTAAGGGACGACATACTCCTGAATATGATTTCAATGTTACTATTTCGAATAAGATTTGAAAAATAGTATTAATATAAACTTCTGAATCGGTGCAACTCATTGGTAAAGTAAATAATTGTTTAGAATAATGGCCGCTTACTAATTCTAGCGATTCTTATTATTTGCTGATATTTGGTATTGTCTAGTATTTTTTCGGGCCAAGCGTTACAGGAACTAAGAACTTATATTTAAGTAAGTAAGTAAGTAAGTAATTCGGTTTATTCATCAAAAAGATGTTTACATTTACACATTGCATTTCAACATACAGATTTAACATAGTTAGAACATAACTTTCTAAACTGAGACAAATTGGTTGCCTGTTTGGCTTCGTCAGGCATTTCGTTATACAGTTTTAATCCTTTATAATATAAATTTTTCTGAGAGCAGGCTTTTGTTGCTGCAGGTAACCTGAAATGGTTACATATCTTGTCTCGTAATTATGTACATCCCTATTATATACAATAAACTTATTCAAATAACTAGGTAATTTATTATTAATGAGTTTAAAAATCAAAATTAATGTATTAAAATATATTCGTTGCTTTATGCTAAGCCATTGCAAGGTTTCTAACATTAATGCAATGTGGGTACGTTTGTTACAAGATAAAATAATTCGCATTGCTCTATTTTGCAATTCTTGCAGTCTCTGCAGGTCTCCTTCATTAGCTAGAAATAATACGCTAGCACAATAATCAAAATGTGGCGCAATAATCGTTTTGTACACTAATATTCTCGACCAAATGTTTAATTTAGAACTTATTCGTCCAAAGAAACCTATCTTTTTAGCAGCTTTTCCTACCACATAATTGACATAGTCCTTGAAAGTTAACCTATTATCTATTACAACACCAAGGTATTTAAATTTAGTTACATACTCTATTTCAACATCGTCAACCACAACATTCGTCACCGTATTGTGCAATATCCATCCGCTACTGATTATCATTGCTTTAGTTTTGGATGTGTTTAATTTAAGCTTATTAAGTTTTAACCACTCAGAAATATTTCGAAGGTCACGATTTAATTTAGTTACGGCACTATTCACATCACTATCAGCTGTTGTTATCAGGGTGTCATCGGCAAATAAGTTGATCTGGCTGTTCTTCACGGATAAGTTTATATCATTAATGTACATAATAAACAACAATGGACCCAAAATTGATCCTTGGGGGACCCCTAAACCTACTTCCTTTGCTTGAGAATCTTCTCCTTCATATCTAGTGATTTGCTGTCGTCCACATAAGTAATCTTTAAACCATCGTAATGTCGTTCCTTCAATACCGTATTTTTCCATTTTTGCCAGGAGTAAGTCTCTGTCAATTGTTTCAAAAGCCCTTTTAAAATCAAGAAAAACTGCTACCACTTTCTTCTCATGTTCTATATCCTCCTTCCAATTTGCTAGGATCAAATTTAATGACGTTTCACAGGAGTGATTTTTACGGAAGCCTGATTGTACATCAATTAGTATGTTATTTTCTTCTAAATAGTTTTCAAGTTGTTCCTTGGCTATGTGCTCTATGATTTTTTCAAACGCGGGCAACATATTAATCGGTATGAATTCTGCAGCTTTCTTTGTCCCATTTACTTTTGGCATTGGACTTACAGTTGCCGTTTTCCAAATTTTAGGAAAAATTCCAGTATTTACTGTTAGAGCGTTAATATCTATGTTGTGATTAGTTATTTAAGTTCCATAATCTAAATATTATTCTTCTTCCCCATGTATTGTAACATTGTTAAGAATTAAAGGAGCTGGGGCGAGGCAGAAGGAAAACATTTTGTAAATAAGCGTAACTGCCAATTAATCGCTTAAATGTTCATGTCTGCAATTAAGATATCATCATGGCGATATTACTCTCCTGAAGTATCGTTTGAGAACGAATCTTCGAAGTTAACCGGATACACAGTAATCTAGGAATATTATTGTAAATAGATTTTTTTTTTAATTTAATGAGTGTTTGTGCTGTCGTGAATGATACCAATACTTATGAACTTGTGTTTTATGTGATTTATTTAAGTCTAGGTAATTGAAATTTTTTTTGTAGTGGTGTATTCTGTACTTTTCTGTTTGTTTTCGTTTGTTCGTTTGATTATTTTTCACTGTTTTTTGTTGGAGCACTTTGAATTCCTCTTTTTTTAGCATTTCTCTGAATGATCTATCTATTTTTTTATTTCATCCACACATCCTGTATTTTTCATTGCTCCATTCCTCTGGTTATTTGTAAAACGTTCAAATTGTTGCTATATGTGAGCAGAGGAACGTGCAATGTAAGGAGTGAAATTTTTGTGGTTGTTCAACATAATTTTGCTAAAATATGGCGTTTATACAAATATTTAGTTTTTAAAATGTGAAAGTACAATTTAAGGTACGACATTTTTAGGAGCGTGAGGATTTGAAAATAATTTTTATGAATATGGTGGTATCTTTTAGGATGTAGAGAATGCACTTTAAGGAATAAAAAACGTGTGTGGCTATGGGTCACCCGACGGAATATATTTTTGTTTAATATAGAAATTACACTAGTAGTCCTAGTAATTAGTCGGGGTTAAGGCTATCTTTAAATAGAAGGACTGTACATTCAGTAATGGTTGTAGAATTAACTAACTTCTAAATTTTCTTGTAGTTAACATTTGAAGCCGACCTTCAGATCACGCAGATGTGGTCCGCTGAAGACGAATGTATTGATCTTCGTCCTACGCTATACCCTACTGGAAACGTGGAAAACTGGCTGCTGGTGGTAGAGGAGACTATGAGAAATACTGGTAGGTTTAATTTGTCTTCACATTGCAATTTGCTGATAGCAGCAACGTGATTACAATAATGTAGCACACCAGACGTTTGAAATTACTCGTTCAATTGGTATTTGAAATTCAATAGTAAGTAAATTCGAACTGCTCCGAATTGTTTTAGCCGTTCATACTTCGAAGCGTGTGCGCTCGGAAAGCATGTGTTCCATGAAATATGTATATTTCAATCTCTGCACAAGTAAAGTAACAAACAGAATGCGAGGTCCTTATTGTTCTCCCAGAGTAATTTAAGGAAAATTCGAGAGGTTCGAGGAGCGAAGCTGACGATGACGATATTAAGGTTTTATTAATATTGAGCTTAATTAACAGTAGGTACTTCCAGAATAGAGGCTTCTATACGAATTAAAATCGCTCACCCTATTCTTGCGTGCTGTACATGCATAAAAGTAAAACCAGGAAGTAAATCGTAGACTTTCGTTTTTCCGTTCTAATTAATGGGATTTGTTTTAATTTAAAAGGGTATAGATAGTAGTCAGTTCAAAACATATGAGAATATGCTATTAAAACTTTACAGTGAATGTTTTAAAAATGTCAGATTACCCAATGCGTTTCAAGTTTGAAAAGCATTAATTGGAACTATAAATGCGTACAACGTACGTCGTAAGTAGTAGCATAAATTTAAACACTCAGTATTTTTTTTGTATTTTTGTCGTTTCGATACCACATTAAACTGTAGGTCCCCCGTGTTTCTAACTTAGCGCTGAGGAGAAACACGTGGCAAAAAAGAGGTCGATGGCAGTGGAACGTAAAGTAAGCGTGCACTTATGAAAGTTGCACGAAGCGCACGAATCGAAATAATATTTTTAGCATGAGTTTTACTTGAAAACGTTCACTCATAAGGACAGAATGCATCGAATTTTAAAAATGCGCCTGGAATTCTGCAGCGATAATATTTTTCCTTTCGTGCTGTTCCTCCTAATGACGTATAGCGCAAAATATTGCAAATGAACGTAAATGAGCCGCAAGCATAACACGCATTTTCTGTTTTCGCAAAATTACGGCAAATTTCGGAAATGTAATAACTTTTATGATAAACAATAATTGGTTTACTCGTACAATCCATTGACAAAAGCTGTGATTAGTTCCAAAAGCTAATTTCATTAGTTGGACAGTACGAGGAATTATACATACTCAGAAATATGTTGTAGAGATTTGTATAGACCTTTTCGAAGTAAGTTGGCACTTACCTATACAAATATGTACAGTTACGGAGTTACAGCGTTCTAAAGTGAGACTTGTCTGATCACTTATCTGCCTATTATTGTGATAATAGTTGGACCAATGTTTTGAAATTTTTTTACATACATTACTCTTAATAAGTGCACCAGAGGCGAGTCAAGTAGCAAGATATCGGTACAGTTATCTACAATATTTTTCATATTATTTAGTTTTTCTTACTTATGGCAAAATAATCTTATTCGGTTTGCAAAACTACCCAAAAGAGATAATTCAATGTTTATGTAAAATCGATATACCATGGAAAGTTTGTGCTACGGGGATTAAATTCGCAACATAAACCGTGTTCAAAAACTCCCACGTTTATAGTAGGCTGTGCATCAGTTATGCGTCGGTAAATGTATGTCGCTTCATAACCAGCTGCCGAGCCGCAAACACCTGATGTTTTGAGGTTATCTAAATAATTGTTATTTGACAGTTGATTACTTGTCTCTCCTGTAAGTAATTAGTTTATAGCTGTAATTCACTTTGCTGTTCATGAATTAATTTTTAAGTGTAAATTAAAGTTCCTCGTTTATAACCTCAATTTATTTTGACGTTTATTTTGGTTCATGTTTAAGTAAAGACATACTGTGTCTCTTGTTTTGTTAACTGATGGCCTACTCCAAACGTACTAGTTTTTGAACACCCGTTACTTTAAGAACAACAAGATAGTAACAAAGAGCTGATATAAACGTTTGTCCGCAAACATTTAGTTTACAAGATATAACCGAAAAAAGTTTCATCTAAACATAATCTTATTTATTAACGCTAAGTGGGTCGTATCTTGTACATTTTCATCACAGATGAGAGAAACAAAATAATCTAAAAGATATTGTAGAAAACAGTATCTGATCCTTCCACTTGAGTCGCCTCTTGTGCACATATAAAAACGAAACTAGGCTCTAACCTACAACTCTAATGAATAATGTCTGCACATAAAATTTCTAAACATTCGTCCAACTACACTGATGGACAAAATTAACGCACCACTTAATAAATATTGAATTAATTCTTTCAATCTTAGAATACTTAAACAAAATTAATTTAATTTATTGAAATAAGAATACAAAGAATTGTTTTTCAATGATTTCGAAAAAGTTTTGTTATGAAACAAAGTACCAAAAAAATAATCCATATTTTTTTGAAATATTCAGTGAAAACTTAGGAATGAAAAAAATTGAAAATAAACAAGTGTTTCAGTTTCAATATCGTGTATTGCCGCCTCTAGCTCGAATAACTTCCCTCAAACGTCTTTGGATGCTATGGAAAAGATTTGTTACGAAATCTTGGGGAATGTTATGCCATTCTTCAAGAGCCGCATTTTCCAGCTCAGCCAAATTTTCAGGAGCAGGCTTTCGACGTCGAATGCGTCGTTTAAGGTGATCCCAAACATGTTCTAGCACATTCAAGTCAGGACTACGCGCTGGCCACTCTAAACGTTGAATGCCAACCTCGTTCAGATATTCGTTCACGATCTGGGCTCGGTGCGGTCTGGCATTATCGTCCATAAGCAAAAAATTGTCGCCTATGTAAGGTGCAAAAGGTGCGACATGTTCTTCCAGAATCTCCTGGATGTACCTCGAAGCGTTTAATGTTCTGCCTAGGATCACTACAAGATCCGTACGAGCCTAGAAAGAAATGCCACCCCAAAACATTATTTATCCCCCACGGAAAGGCACTTGGGGAACCATACATGCTTGGCTGTATCTTTCTCCTGGTCTTCTCCAGATAAAAGTGCGTCCATCGGAAGATGTTAAGCCTATTCTGACTTCATCAGTAAACAAGACTGTCATCCAGTCATCCAAATCCCAATCCACATGTTCCCGAGCAAACTGAAGCCTAGCTTGCTTGTGGGCTATGGTTAAGAGAGGGCCTGTTGCGGGGTGTCTCCACTCAATCCAGATTTCTGGAGCCTTATTCTTACAGTTTTGGAAGAAATCGCAACATTTCGAACATCTTGAAGTCGATTTTTTATCGCGTTTCCGGTGAGGAACCGATTTCTTAATGCTTGTTGGCGTATAAAACGATCGTTGATTTGGTTTGTGGACCTTGGTCGGCCTTGCCCTGGTCCCCTAGCATGTGAACCTGTTGCCCTAAACCGCTGAATACAGCGACCAATAGTCGTATGATGTTTTTTATCGCGTTTCCGGTGAGGAACCGATTTCTTAATGCTTGTTGGCGTATAAAACGATCGTTGATTTGGTTTGTGGACCTTGGTCGGCCTTGCCCTGGTCTCCTAGCATGTGAACCTGTTGCCCTAAACCGCTGAATACAGCGACCAATAGTCGTATGATGAACAGCAAGCTTCCGTGCAACCTCACGTTGGCTATGCCCTTCTTCCATCAAGGTGACAATTTTTACAGTATTATGCTCACTTACATTCCTTACTGGAGGCACTTCAATGTATGCACAATTCGAAGGCAATGAATATCTGACCACAAGTTGAGAAAACATAGGAAAATCAAACCCACAACGCTATTACACTTGCAGACAATAACAATGAAATATTGCAGATTAGCGCAAAACAAATTGTTTCATTGTTTCAGAAAATGTTTGATTTATAAGCCTCCATGATAAAGAAATTTATATATTAAAAAATTTATATTTTGTCCATCAGCGTATATACAACACACAATCAAATTAGAAAACGGTGGAAATGTTGACCATCATTATTTCATCTCCTTGTAATGTTTTCAAAAATCAGTTGCTAAGTAACGTTGTTGAGTTTAACAGTTTGAAAATTATTGCTTTTACATGTTTTAAATTGCGCACTCCTGTTATAAATGTTTCTTGCAAATAAAGACTTAAGAAGTAATCGAGTAGCCTACAATCGCAAAATCTGGAAAATCAACATTTTTTTGAAATAAGCTTTTTCATTGCACAATTCCCTAAAAAAATCAAGGTTTGCTTGAGCTACATGTGGTCTTGCTTCTAGCTGCTACAAATTACCTCCTTGTACTTCGCCATCATAGCATGTTCAAAAGACTGTAAAATATTAATTGTATTTTGAAATAATATTGGGCCGTTAAAATATTGGGGCTTGCTGGTACTCCACTACCAAATTTTATCCACGCTGCGCCAGCGAAAAGAATCGTATTAGGAATATCATTTTTGTTAGAATATCTTATAAACCACTAGTACTAATGTGTTCTTTTATTGAAAATTATTTGTAGTAGCTCATACGCACTTCAGAGACAGTCTTCTAATTGTTCTCTTTGGTTCGTCTTCCAATCTTGTGTACCTATATTATATCACGAGTTACAAACAATGTGCGTATTTACATAAAGTGCATTATTAAACAGCTAACCGCCTCTCCCATTTTCCATGGCTCTCGATTCCATACTTTTCTTCTAAATTCTTTTCCCTCATCGCCCTTCTTACGCCTTCGTTCCAGAATTCCCTCGATCTTCTTTCTTCACCCTTCGTAATGCAAAACAATTAAATATTTTCTGGAGCCGCTTGTTCTCCAGTATCCTTAATAGTCCAATTCAGGCTCGTTTATAGAATCTGGTGGTTATTCTTGTTACCATGCCGTTTCTAATTTCTTCATAAGTTATTATTTTGAATCTTGATACGCCAACATTTCTTCATAGTTAGTCTATTTCCACTTCGTTTCATTGCTTCGCTAATAGTTCACACTTCAGAACCGTACCTACCACAGTAGAGATTCACCAAAACTTTTGCCAATTTTAAGTTTATATCTTTCCGAAATACATAAGTCTATTCCACCATACTGGATTCAAACAACCAATCACTTTTTACGTTGTTGGATCATGTGCTTTATATCTTCACTACCCAGCCCATTTTTATCACCAACAGTTCCTACGTATTTGAACTTGTCAACCTGTTGGACAGTAATATCGTCGCTTATAAGTTCGATTTTTTTAGAGTTCACAACCTTCTTCTTCTTAGAGTAGGTACCATCTCCTTATTGGAGGTTGGTGACAATCTCAGCAAACATCTGGCGATTCTGGGCAGCTTGGAATAGTGGGTGGGTGTTCAAACCAGTGCAGTCCTTTATATTCTTCAACCAGGACTATTTTCTTCGGCCTACACCGCGTCGACCTTCAATTTTACCTTCCATTATGAGTTTTAGTAATGTGTTGCTCTTGCGCATAACATGTCCTAGGTATGCCGTTTTTCTTTGTTTCACCAGTTGTAGCAGTTCTCTTTTACACTTGGGTCTTCTAAGGACATCGTTGGTAGAAACTCGTGCTGTCCAGGGAATCTTCAGCAATCTCCGTAGAATCCACATTTCCAAGACTTCGATTCGTTTAATAGTATTGGTCTTTAAGGTCCAGACATCATTGCCATATAATAACACTCGGTAAATGTAGCATTTCACGAACCGGTATCTAAGACATAATGATATTGTGGAATTGCATAAGGATGGCTTCATCAGATTAAATGTGGCTCTTGATTGCTCGATTCTGGATCTGATCTCGATTTCTGGGTCTAAATCGTTTTTTATTCAGGTTCCTAAATATTTAAACTTTTCTACGACTTCTATGTTCCTTCCGTATATTCTGATATGTATCGGCGGTTCAGGAGTTCTAGATATTATAAATATTTTTGTTTTCGTGGTGTTTATTTTGAGGCCATATTGATCACCAGCGGTAATGAGGTTATTTAACAGGCGTTGTAATGCTTCTGGACTGTCTGCAATTACCACGGTGTCATCTGCGTAACGAAGGTTGTTAATCGTTTGGCCATTAATTTTAATTTCTAGCGCTTCTGCAAATATTTGTTCAGAGTATAAGTCCTTGTCTGACTCCTCTTTCTATGATAATAGGCTTGGTTGTTGTGCCATTATACTTTACAGTGGCTGTTTGATTCCAATAAAGATTCTTTATTATATTGATGTCACTTTTATCTATTCCTTTTCTCTCAAGTATCTTCATTAGCTCAACATGATTTACTCGGCCAAAGGCCTTTTCGTAGTCTATGCAACACGTGTATATTGTCTTTTGTTGGTCTCTGCAGTTTTGGAATAGTACAGTTGTGGCGAATAGCACCTCTCGGGTTCCCACACCATCACGAAATCCGAATTGCGTCTCGCTAAGATCTTTTTGTATATTCTTGTATGTATGATTTTGAGGAACAGTTTAAGTAAATAGCTCATCAGGCTTTATAAGCCTGTGTTCGTCGCACTTTTTTGCCTTTGCCTTCTTGGGGGTAGGAATAAATTGTGACGCTTGAGAATAATTTGCAAGGGAAATTTCTCCACACTAAGTAAGTAAATATTCGGTTAATGATAGCCTCCCGGAATCTCAATCGAAGATGGGCGGTTTTCTGCTTTGCTTGAATAAATATACTAATTAACTTTACGTTAATTACCTGAAAGGGCGCCACCGACTTGTAAAAATAATACACTACCCATTAACTCAGATGTCGATCGGTTAGTCGGACCCCAAGTTTATTACTTACTTAATTTGTTACTAAAAGAATACAATGATAGGAAACAATAAATAATAAGTCCAATTGCAGCAACAATATTTAATATCAGCATAAACACAAATTACTGGGTCATAATCCCCAAAGTAACAACAATAAAGTATTTGTGTGTTTGATTCCTGTATCGGTACACAATTACCAGCACGCATTCACTTAATATAGCCTCAATAATTAATATCTTGAGCTAAAGTAAAAATACTGCGTTTTTCTTTCCCCAACAAGCGCCCTCAAGCCGCGTCATACACCTAGACATGAAAGGCCTTCCAAGATCTACAGCGCATATAAGAAATCAAAATCGCCGTTAAACCCGAATAAAACGCACTATTACCGCTCAGGTTGACTTACACTGTATATCAAGTGAAACTCCCGTGATTATGTACGCTAATACTTATACACGCTAAAATACCAATGTAGTAAGCCAATAAAATAATTCGAAACACCCTATGCCATTACAACCCAGTTTTATCTACCCCGTAATATAAAGAAATTCTTACACATAAACAAGGTGTAATTACATCGCCTCCAAAATCATCAAAATTAAAACTAATTAACACTTCCCTGTTTGATCTGGAATGGAACGTTCTAGAACGGCCTCGTGTCCGGCACCTGTTTTCACTGCAGGCTGCTGGTTTGAATTCGAATATCAATTACTCGCACGCCGCAGATACAACCATAGAAAGTGCAGAAACTTCGATCAAATCTCGCCTTCCCCAAATTGTCTAAATTCGAATATTAGGAAAACGCTAGGCCAGCCATAACTTTAAACAAAGGATAAAACTTACCAATCGGTAACTTCGATTGACCCGACAAAATTACACTAGAATCGAAACGTTGATCAAAGCGGCGTAAATGCCAATAACGTAAATCCAACAATCTACTAAGGATCACGTTATAACTTTAGATTTCCTCAGAAAATCGAGATGAACTCAAAGTGGAACACACTTTAGCCAGAGAAATCTAATGCAACGAATTCGTTCACTTCTGTCAGACGCAAAGATGTCCGACCGGAAATTCTGAATCCTCAAAAGTCAAACACGCGCAGTTCCTGTATGCCGGGAAAGACAAGGAAACGCAAATTAGAGCACTCCTGAACCCAGTGTGAAATGGGTTGCGAACAACCTAGGCGAACATACCCTTACAAAATTCTGAAATCAGCCACTCAGAAGGGATTACGCCAGATTCATAGATATTATTGAAGATTTTGGTTAAACTGTCTATATTTTCTTCATCCAGTAGTTTTATTAGTTCATTGTGGAGTTGGTCGGGCCCAGGGGCTTTTCCAGTTTTACTGTTTTTAATTGCTCTCATTACTTCTTCCTTCATGATTTTTGGTGATTCCTCTAATTCCCTAGTAACATCGAATGTACGTGGTTCATTGTTTCTAAATAGTTCCTGAATATACATACTCCACTGCTTCATAGCCTCTTCTGAGTCCGTGATGATCTTATTGTTATTGTCTACTAGGTTGTTTACTTGAAATTTTCTGTTTCGGTCTGTGACTTCCCTTATCTTCTTGTGGACAGCGAAATAATCATTCTTCTCTTGTAAGCGTTCGATTTCCTCACATTTTTCTTTCATCAATGATTCTTTGGCAGTTTTAATTTTCCGATATATTTCTTTGTATTTGCCTAAGTTTTTGTTTTTGTACTTCCTTCGCTGTTCCATCACCTGCAATATTTCGTCCATCATCCAAATTTTCTTTTTCAATTTGTCCTTTTTCCCAATTTCTTCGTTTTCGATATTCGTTAGCGTATCCTGTATTTTATCCCATTGTTCTTGTATAGGATTTTCGTTGTCATTTACCATATTAGCAAAATCCATATTCACCCGCTCTTTTACTTTCGTATGTATGTCTGGATTCCTAAGTTTTGTAATATCGACATGCTTGTCAGTAGGTACTTGGAGCCTTTTTAATCTGATTTGTACGTTACCAACTACTGGGTTGTGATTACTGCCGATGTCAGTGCCTGAGTACGTTTTTACTCCTCGGATACTACTCTTATATCTATTATTTACTATAATGAAGTTAATTTGGTTGCGGACTATATGTTGTTCATTATGTTGTGGTGATTGCCAAGTGTAGAGTCGACGAGGAGGCAGCTGAAACCATGTGTTAGTAATTATCATGCTCTCCTCTTGGCAAAATTATACCAGTGTATCTCCTCTTGGGTTATGCTGTCCCAATCCGTATTTCTAAACCACACCATCAACTTCTCCTTCACCCACTTTGGAGTTAAAGTCTCCTATAATGAAGTTGGCTTCGTTCCGTTTGGTATATTTCAGTAGTTCCTTTGCTTCTTCATAAAAGTTGTTAATTTCCGCGTCTGATTTGTCGTTTGTTTGAGCATACATTTGTATTATGTTAATGTTCACTGGGTGTGCTCTTATTTTAAGAAGCATTGTTCTATCTGAGTTTGGAATAAACTTTATTACAGATTTATCTATTTTCTGCGAGAGGATTATGGCAACTCCATTAGGAAGTGATGGAAGATTGTTTCCTGAGTAGTATATGACTGAGGAAGTTGAGTGTTCTACCATTATTAGGCCACCTAATTTCACTAAGGCCCAAAATGTCAATTTTTATTCTTTGCATTTCTTTTATAACATTGTCGAGTTTGCCAGCCTGATAAAGGCTAGTCACGTTCCATGTTTCCATTCTGATTTTGTCTGGAAATTTGTTTCGTTTGTTTACCACTTTCGGGTGGTGCCTCCTCGCGGACATTCTTTGCACCCCTTGGTCATTTAAGACCATTTGCTTATGCCATGATTGTTTTTCTTGGGAAAATAGTGCAGTAGTTTCCCCTGGCTTTGTGCACCGCAGTGTCACAACCGTTGAAACCATCCTGGTTGCGCTTGTGAGTTTGTCGTCTGCTACCATTTTCCTAGTCATCAGGTATGCCAGCAGGGACTAATAACAAAACTGCTGTCTTTTGTTCACAACCAAGTATTCGTTTTTGTCAAGACTTGCATGCTCTACTTCTTGTACGGAGTCGCTTAATCATAAACTCCAAGTCATAGCCGCCTTGATCATCAGCAAAGTTCAAAGTAGACAATGTATTTTCATTAATGGTAATTCCTATTCAAGCGTACTTCCAGATAAATGTTAAGTAATAATAAATAATAGGGGTTACAAGCTGCAGCCGTGTCTAAGCCCCTTAGACGTAATTATTGGTACCGACAATCGTTTTCCTACTTTGACAAATGATGATTGTCGTTATAGAATTCGATCATATTAGGATTCGTTTGCATTATTACTACTATTTCCCATAATTTGCATCTAGGAATGGAGGTCAATAAAAATTAAATAGACTTTCCTCTTCTCCCCATCTTTTTTTCTAAATGTTTTTAAACGGTTCAGATATATTTCGAACATCGATAATATCATATAAAAAGAAATAAACTAGTACACAGCTCACAAAAGTGTAAGGAACAAGCGTATTTTGCCTTAAAACACGATTTATTACTAGATAATATAACAAGTATGACTTGTTTGTTAGCTGTCAAACGTGTACTGTATCGCAAACTTTTGTTTTTTCTTCTGTTTGTTATTAGTGCCAATTGTTTTCATAGTTAATAAAGCTTAGCGTTGCTGAGCGTTTTGTAAACTTTTTTTGTCTCTGTGTTTTGGCTTTTGGTGACAAAATTTTTCACTGTTTAGCTGTAATTAAGTGAAAACAAATTATGGAACGTCGCCATTTATCACGAGATGAGATGTTACGCGCTGTGGGTATGCTTGAAAGTGGCAGTCGCCAAGTTGAGGTTGCTAACAGGTTAAACGCCTCTCGAGGAGTAATCTGTAGGTTATGGCAACGATATCAGTACACTGGAAACGTGGCCGAAAGACATCCCGGTAGGGGTAGAAAAACCACTGCAGTTCAGGACCGTTACATAACTTTGGAAGCTAGACGTCATCGTAATTATACAGCTACCCAACTTCTTTCAAGTTTTCAGAATGCCCATGGACTGGGTGTCAGCTCACAAACAATCAGAAACAGACTACATGAGGTTGGACTTCACGCACGTCGTCCCCTTAGAGTTCCTGCTTTACGTCCGGGAAATCGCGCTGCTCGTTTAGCTTGGGCTCAAGATCACGTTAACTGGCATGAAGAAGAATGGGCTAACATACTCTTTTCTGATGAATCCCGGTTTGGATTTCGGCCGGATACTAGAAGAATAAGAGTGTGGCGTGCAAGCGGTGCTCATGAACGCGTTAGACATGTCCAGGAAGTTCATGGATACCGAGGTGGAACAATTATGGTATGGGGTGGAATTTCTTCACAACGTAAAACAGACCTCGTTTTTACTAATGGGTTTCTTGATGGAAATCAATACCTAACGAATATTCTGCAACCCATAGTGCGTCCATTTGCTCAACAGGAGGGACAAAATTTTCAATATATGCACGACAATGCTCGCCCTCATATTGCTCGAGTAGTCCAGGAATGGTTTCGTGAAGAAGAAATAGCCGTGTTGCCTTGGCCAGCACAGTCCCCGGACCTAAATCCAATCGAGCATGTTTGGGACATGCTTCAAAGAAGACTTTATCCTACCATGGATGCCATACATACGCGTCTGGAATTTGAAAACGCTATACAACGGCAGTGGACTTTAATACCCCAAGAACAGGTTGCTCACCTTATTTCCAGCATGCCAAGACGATGTCAGGCTGTCATTAATGCAAGAGGTGGGAATACATCATATTAATTTAATTGTATAGTTAAAATATCGTTTTGTTTTAAAAATTTAAAAATTGTTGTTACGTAAATAATTCTTATAAATTAATATTGCCAATATAACAATGAACAAAATAGTGTTGAATAATTTTTAAAAACTTATTTCAATGGTTACAATTCTATTCCAATGTTGTATTTTACACAAGAGGCTATCTATGAATAAAAACTGCCTTGTTCCTTAGACTTTTGTGAGCAGTGTATTTTTGATATTTTATAAAACTACAGAAAATTTTGTAAAAGGAACAGAACCCTCTTCAGGAATATGCCACCAGTGGAACATCACCAGATTAAAAGGAGTCATGGCGTAGCTCATTTAAATTCTTCCAGTCTGTGTTCGCATAACATAAATTCTGAAAGTGTAATAAACACATTTAATAAAAAGACCGAAATGTAGCAAGTCCATATAAATTCTGTTTAGCTGTGTTATTTTGAAGTTTGCAAACATAATTTAGGGATGTATCAAACTATGCATATTCTAAATACTATGTTTAAAATACATAAGTAGCCGCTTTGGTATTAATATTACTTTCATAAATTGTATTTTTAGTTAAAAAAATATTAATATAATGATTTTAATGCAGATAACAACATCTCGGCAATTGATGAAGAAAAGGAAGTGCACACTCCGATCAGAAAACGGTTAAGCTTGCAGACAACTTCGACATTTTATGAAACTTTGTAAGTATATTTGTTGCATATTCGTTTACCATTACTGACTGCTTTTTTGCTAGTATTATATTATCATAGCATTAAGAAAATCAGTGTAAGTTACTGGTAGCTTAAGAATTTAAATAATCCAGTACATTAAAAAAAAGTCAAAAGTCTTAGTCAGCATGGGCCACCCAAACAAACCTCATGAGAGATATAAGCGATTTTCTTTTTCAAGTTTAATAATATTTATACTGAAAATCACCAAGAAATATGATTTTTTCAACACCCTGTGTATCAGGTTTGAATCCTTGAAACAGAAAAACATGTTAGTATTATGTTTAAAAAAATAGTTTTCCGTTATTTCTTTTAAATTTATAACATTTGTGGCTTAGTTTTAATTTTTCATATGCTTCTAAATAAATATTCGCCGTTGATATTTAAAGAAAAATCAATAACTGCAAATCTTTAACTTTTATTTGAGACGGTATAATAACTATATAAATTAAACACTTGAAGCAGTGAAATTATTTTCAATAAAATATTAATTATTTTCAACAAAATATTATAATTGAAATCGTGTTTTTGTCTATACTGAACTGAAACATCTAATCGCTTGATAATTTTGGGCAAATAATAGTAGATATACAGAAAAACCAAATACTGAAGGTAACAAAATAAATTAATGTGTATAAAATGCACGTATTTCAATATTTTAAATAAATATTAATCAAATGTGCAATACCACAGTTTTGTTAAATGATAGTCTCAGCATAGCGTACCTATGTTAAAAGTACCCGCATTACCATTTAGATACAGTGAAAACACAATATGTCTCATAGATAACTACAATTTACTGTAAAAGAACACATTTTAAAAATTAATATTAGAGTGACCATTTCTACATTGCTTTGGCGGTTTTGGGTTAAAAGTTACCCATTGCATTTCGTATTCAACACTGAAATGCACTAAGATGTTGTTTTCAATCGCCCCATAGAGTTTAAATTTTCCGGCTTTTATTTATATGTAATTGTTAGTGAAGTAACAGCTAAATAAAAGGATTTTTGCTCTTAAAATCTACTACAAAGGTAGTTTTAGGGCAGTAATTGACGAATGGAATCATTATTTCAATACTGGTTCACTAACATGTAAGGCGATCTATTGTCGTCGGCTAACGAGAGTGCATGAAAAGATTGGTGTAAGGGGATTTCACTTCTTAAAAAGGAAACGTGGCTCATTCCCTAGCTTCGATATGCAGCTTCAGGAAGAAATGTTTTTATGCTGACTAGTAACGCAAAGATTTCGGTATTTTCTCGGAAGAACACCGTTAATGGCAGCTTCGCTAATTCACTTTCGTTAGCCGAAGGCAATATAGTTTACCCAAACGTTTTGAATTAAATGGATATGCGGGGTGAATAAAAAGTAAGGAACATCGATGCCACAGCCTTAAATAATAACTTTACGAAAA
>JABXWE010000334.1:0-71332 GCA_014611495.1 Limonius californicus | reverse complement strand
TGACACACAATATTTATGTTAAAATGACTCTGTGTGGTCAAAGGCGTAAAGTTTACAGGAAAATACAATGTGTAACACAAAATTTCTCTCGTACTTTACACTTCGAACAAATACAGTCCGCAACTGAAGGTCGCTTCCTGTTTCTAGATATTAAAAGTTTCAATAATGAATTTTGCAAGTTGCACGTAAAATTTCGCTTCACAAAAACACCAAACTGGAAGTTTTTACCTTGAATTTTGTAGGCACAAACAGATGCAGGGTCGAAACAAATCGAAGAGAAGGAAGACCACGTTCTTCGGAGCAGAGTTGCCACGGGAAACGGGACTCCTCGATGGTACAAACGCCGCAGAGCAACGGGAGCTGGGTTTTGAAGTTGATCCGCCGAAAGGCGATTTGTCAATTCTCCAAAGAATTGCCTTTTTCTGGGGTTGAATCAAGTTGTTCCCATTTATCCGGCAGTAGCCGACAGTCTGTTAGATACCCCTTGGTACCACAGCGAAACGGAACACACATTAATGATACCCCTCACAAGAAAACCGAGCCGCCCCTGCAGCACTTAACGTCATTACGATTGCCGATTGATCGAGCTTACGGACAACCGGAGTCCTCAAGGATGGAAAATGGACTAACTCAAAATGCAATGGGACCTGCACTTCTCCCAAACGATATTGCACCACGTTACAAAATCTTACGCAACAAGTTCCAGAAGGAATCTGTTTACCACACGAGTTCCAGAAAGCGTTCAAGGTCTAGCGCAGAAAAACAAGAGCTTGCAGATTTCACACAAAGGAACTATTAACACATTTCAAGCTTCGACAGACAAAACAAAATACCGAAAATAAGACCTCTAATTAAAATAACGTTAACTAAATTTTCAAGTCAAAACAAAATAGCGAAAATAGTAACCCAAAATAAGACTTCTAATAAAACAGCGATACTAATTTCTACGAAGCGGCAAACGAATTACGGAATTCATAAAGTGTAGCGGCAAATTTAAAAATCACATAACAGGCTAGCAGCTGGTTTTAAGGGGATGAGCTGTAAATCTTTCGGTTCCAGTATTCCAGCCTCGAGATGTTTGTGCCGCAGCCTCGTAAGACTGAGGCATTGGCATATTATGTGAAGAGAGGATTCGGCCTCTTCATGGCATGATCTGCAAGTGAGATCGTCTATAATGCC
Source organism: Limonius californicus (assembly GCA_014611495.1). Classification (NCBI taxonomy): domain Eukaryota; kingdom Metazoa; phylum Arthropoda; class Insecta; order Coleoptera; family Elateridae; genus Limonius; species Limonius californicus. The sequence continues at coordinate 70,153 of JABXWE010000334.1, read as the reverse complement.
AATCCTATGTAGGTGTTTGTTCAGGTGACAGTGGCCCGTTAGGAGTCCTGTTCGGGTCCTGATTTGCTTCTTGTTAAACTTTAGGAGCTCTTGGAATTTTTTTAGGGGTTCCTCTCCGGCAAAGACTTTGGCCTGCCTAGGTCTTTGTTGCGACGACCAGTCCTGAGCCAATTGGGTTTTCACCCTCTTCTTCATTCCTAGTTTTGCATTGCATTGTGGTATTCCGAAAACTGGTTCTGGTCCGAACGGGTGCCTTTTAGAGCCCTGTCTGGCCAGCGAGTCCGCTTCTTCGTTACCATCGATGTTGCTGTGGCCTGGTACCCACAGCAGTTTTACTGAGTTATGTTCACGGAGTCGCATCTGAGCCAAGCGACATTCAAGCACTAGCTCCGAAGTTACTCTGCAGGACTTTAGGGCTTGGAGAACTGATTGGCTGTCCGAGCAAATGTAAATGTGTTTATTGGCGAAACCTCTTTCCAGTATAGCGTATACTTCGGCCTGGAAAACGGTGGCGTACTTGCCAAGAGAGAACGAAAGTTTTACTCTTGGTGATTCGCCATAGACACCTGCTCCTGTACCTTCTTGGGTCCTAGAGCCATCTGTGAACTATACACGGCCCTTGGGAGTCAGAAGTTTGCTGTTTTGGGCGCTCCAGTCTTCCCTAGCAGGAAGGATGGTTTTGTAAAATGTGTTGAAGAAGTATCTGGTGAGCATACGGTCACTTCTCATACTGAAAATGGCATGGGTCTCCGCCAATCTCGGCAGGACCCTCATGTGCCTCAGTGGTACCCCAGCATTTGACCACTGCCCAGCACACTTGAGCCTGTAAGCTGCCTTCCTAGCCTCAGCCTCAATCACTATGTGAAGGGGCGTAAGTCTGGGAAGTGCCTGCAGAGCCGAAGTGGGGGCAGTTTCCATTGCTTCTGTCACTCCTAGACACGCTAGTCATAGGAGTTGACCAAGACGTTTTCTTGTGCTTATTGTGGTGGTAGAGGGTCACCATACCAAGGCCGCATAGGTGAGTAGGGGCCCTATTACTCCTATGTACATCCACATGATGACATTCGGTTTTAGACCCCCAGTTTTCCCATAGGTGCGTCTGCACATCCAGAAGGAGGCAGTTGCTCTTTGTATTTGCCTTTCTGAGTGCTCCCGCCATGTGAGTTTAGCATCTAGGATTACTCCTAGGTACTTAACCTTCCCGACGGCCCTCAAAGAAGTACCGAATAGTTGTGGTTCCTGAAATGCCACAATCCTCTTTCTCCTCGTGAAGAGTACTAGTTCGATTTTGGTAGGGTTAACCGCCAAGTTGTGCCTTCTGCACTATGTTTCCACAATTCTGAGAGCATTCATCTGCATAGCCTTGCGTAGCCAGCTTAGTTGAGTTCCCGCAGGAGCCCATCCGCGACGACATAAGAGCAGAAAGTACTCCTGCCTGCGGCAACCCCCGCCTGACAGTTACCCTTACGGTACTGTCATTGAGAGTGGCAATCGCTTTGCGGTTTTCTAGCACTGCTCTTATCCATCGAACGATAGATAGCTCGATTCCATGGTTCGTAGCGGCAGTGCATATTGAGTCGAAGACCGTATTGTCAAAAGGGCCTTCAATATCTAGGAATGTGCCAACTGCCATTTCTCAGTGGTTAAGCGCCTTCTGGACTCTAAGACGATTTGGTGAAGGGCCGATTCCACAGATTTTCCCGTCTGGTACGCATATTGGTCAGGGTGTAATGGCGATACCATCTCTTATGTGCCTATCTACCAGCCTCTCGATCGTTTTAAGTAGGAAAGAGGTTAGGCTGATAGGTCTGAAAGATTTGGCCGAGTCATGGAAAGATAGACCGGCTTTTGGAATGAACACTACCTTTACTGATCTCCAAGCTACTGGTACGTGCCCGGAGGAAAGGCAGGTTCTGGATATGCGATATAGAGGTTTGATAAGCAGGTGCAGCCCCAATTCCAATTCAAAAGTGTACTTTAAAAAACTAAATATCCTGGAAGATCGGATTCGCCAGGAAATCCAACTAATTTTGCTTGATATGCAAAATGTAGAACACGAAATATAAGTTCAACTTAAGAAATCCGTTGATAGGAACGGGCATGAGTTTAAACATTTATTATAAAAGTTTGTTTATGTTTCGTAATCCCTTAAGATACTAATTAAGATATTATTTAAATTTCTATATCGCATTACTCTTGTAACTTCTCTAAATATTATTTAAATGTTTATAATAAATATATCATTTGGGTTTACTGAAATCATTTATTGATTACCTATCCAAATTCGTAAAATATACAGGGTGCTGCATTTGAAATAACAAAGTTGGTATCACTTCCGGAAAAACTGGAACAATATAAATTGACGAATCCGAACGTTTTCCAACAAAGACAATTGCCTTTATTCTATTGAATTTATTCCTTTTTATTGTATGGGAACATTTCAATCTTACGTAACTGAAGAATTGGAGTTGAAGAGCTAGGCCATTAATATGAAACGTAATAAATCATAATTGCCCATACTAAAACTAAACTACGCCATCAAATTGATTTTTCCTATTAAACCAAATTAAAAAATAGCAGGTGCAGTCCTGAATGCCATTAAATTAGGACTACAATGTTCAGTTGCCCTTTTAAAACCAAATGAAGCCCATTACGTACGTGTTATAAAAACACATTTTTCGCTACTTTGAAACCAGAATTAAAAACGATCCAATTAAACCTTCTTCGTCAAATTAAATGTGTAATTGAGTTATGGCGAAGCACTTTTATAGAGAACCAGTATCGGCGGTGGCTTTATGGGTGCTCAGCTCTTGTGGAACACAACAAAACGTGCAACACGAAGGAGTGACCTCCTAAACCAAATTTCCTTTAGGTTCTGTGACCTCACTTAAATTGAAGTTTTATTTATGAGCAGATCGTGCAAAAGTGCACATTGCGGGTCTTGCCTTTGAAAGATTGCACTTTTCGTACCCGTTCGCCGCTTAACGGTTATGGGAAGTTCGTGTATTATTTAATCAAAAACTATTGTTTCAGCGCAGATGTCATTTTTCTTCTATAATTCGCGGTCTTATTTTACGATGCAGACTGCAGCGCTCGCAGTTCAGGAACGCTCGCATAACTTCAAATTCAACTTTATGATAAAATTGCGCTTGAATATAAAATTTCAAAGCGGAACATGTGCTTATCTACGTTTCCGCCCGTGCAGGTGCATTTCCCCTGCTGTTTTCCCTTCAGCAACGTCAATTATCAGGAAATTAATGGCTTTAGCGACTCAACGAGGTTTTTGCACCTGTACAAGAAAATTTCGTTTAAGCTCACACCAACGTAAAGAGAAAAAAATAATATTTTAGGTTTGGTAATAATTTGTTTGCTGAATTTGCAACTTTTACTAGCATAAAAATATGATCATACACAATAATTTTATTGATAGCTGATCGTGGAAGTCAACACGACTGCCTGAGGTTAATTCGAAATATTAAACCATTTATAACAATTAAGCTATTCGATTTTTAAATCTATATACTTTTCTGACTCTGCCTGGCAACCATTAAATAGTATTACAGATTAACCATACATGACATAGCAGAAAAAGAACAGGTTGGAAAATGCAAACGGTTTCCGTTTTATGAAGAGAATACATAGATTTTGAGGTTAGGGACCTCGGTGTTCTAGTGCGAGAACGCATTGGCCACTCGAGGTCACAGCAAATGCAGTCGCTCCATTGGGGCGATCGAATCCTGACTGGGGCGACCGCATTTGCTTAGTTAAGTTTAGGGTGCATGTTGCATGAATGTTTAGTATGTAAGGGACGCCCGCACCCCCCTGAAGTAATGCGAAAGCGGTTCCGGGCGGGGGGGGGGTTAGTATGAATGAGTGAGAGAAAAAGGTTTTGAGGTTATGTTTCCGCTTCTTCTTTCATTCAAACTGAGTAAAAGTTACATAATTCATAAATTTAAGTATTTGCTAATTCCAAATTGAAACTAAGTTGCACATAGTAAAGTCATATAATTGCAAAACGGTCGAAAGTGAATACAGTTATTTCATAATATGAAATAAATTATCGTACAGATATTAAATTATTCCAACGATTTAAGGTCCCTCCCGTTCAAAAATTAACTCTGTGGTATTGCCAAGAAGTTCATTTCATCGCTGAAGGCAATGACGGAAGATAAATTATCAGGAAAATATATTTTATACTCCTAGAGAGAGGAGATATATACTGCTGACAAAAAAATTAGAATCTTCCTAATTTAAGAAAAATGCAGATTCTACATTAGCTTAGGCAAAGTAATAAAAATAAGGGAAGGCATGAGACCAAAGGAAGAGGAATAGAATCAAGAGGGGAAAACTAGTTTGGAAAAAATACGAAACGTGAAAGATGGACTTACGTAACAAAATCACTCTAAGCAGAAAAATAATATAATTATTAAGAGCCCTAATATTAGTGAAGAAGATAAACTCAACGAAGCTTATTGGAAAAAGAAGTTGGAGAGAATGCAAAAATGCTGTTAAGGTGCAACAATTGACACTTTCACAGACAGCCAAGCTGCAATGTTTGCGAATGCCTCGACAACCTCAAACAACTGGCTAGCAATAACCACGTAACTTTAAGGTGGGTTCCAGAGCACGAGTGCATAGCAGGCTACGAAAAGCCTGGCGAACTCGCAAAACGTGGGAAATGACGCCATCTGTTCAATATTGGTAAAGCTGAAGACAAATGTGCTATTTTGTCACGGGCTTAAACAGAATTGTGACACATAAACGACGGCATGTTCTAGCGTGGCTCAGAGAAGGAGTGGGGGGCGTCATTTTGTAAAATACATCACGTTCAAATCTGATCAAATTCGGGATAAAGTCGTAATAAGGGAGGGCCCCAACAGAAATATTACTAGATCCGGCACTGCTCAAGCTCCAAGTTACTTCGAACGACCAATCCGAAGGTTGCGCATGATGGAACTTGCCTTTTTACGCAATTGTTCCTAATAAAAAAAGTGTGAAAGAAAGGGACGCAACGACCACTTTCAGCTGATTTAAAAAAGGTCGACAAAATACATGCAAAATGATTATAATTTGGTAAAGAACAAAGATCAACGTTATTAAAAACAACACAGTTTAAAACGAACATTCTTAAGATTAAACAAGGTCTTGCACAGATAAACCCAAAACAATTAAATCTAGGCTAACAATACCTGAAAAAAGTACTACAGAAAGACCTTGTACACGCAGTATTTTCTTATATCGTTCGTTCTTCGAATCACTCTTATCCTACAGAGAAAATATAAACTAATTGCACAAGATTTCACAATCAACGGCGTGCGTCTCAGGCGGCCTCCCCTTGGTAATCTAAATGGAGCAGCTGAAGCGTGGCTGACAAAGGGTTTGAAAATTTACCTTTTTTGGTGGAAAATTGGCGTAAAGCTTGAGTCAGTGCTTGGGTGTTGTGGTGGAGTGTCTACAGTTAGATTCCCTCGAAAGCGCTTGCTTTTGGCAGATTTTTCAATATTGAGTCATACGACGAAATTTCCCAAATCGGTACTTTAAGCGATATTTTCGGAATTTTTGGGAAACCGAATATTCCCCTTTTTCGGTGAATGATACCGCAGATAGTGAAAGTAATTACCTATTAGTAAATTACACTGATTCGAACGCCCGAGGGTAATTTTAAATTTCATAACACTCAGGTCGAGAGCTGTAGCCTGATTTCCGTCTTTACCCCGCACTTAACAGTGTGAAGACTCGGATTAAAGCTGCGTTTGCAGAAATCCAAGTAACGTCGCGCATACAGGGTGCGTTCAATAAAAGCGGCCGAACGTCACAATTTATGTAACGAGGCAGCGGAAACGTCAGATCATAGCCTATATCTATGCACCGCTGCGCGTAGCCGCAGAACAAATTTTAGACAATGACGTTACGACACCTATCGAAATAAGGGACGCAGTCCAGAGATATCTTAAGGTTTGCAAACAGCCTACAACTTCTCTATACTAAGCACAGGCTTATAAGTTACAAAAGAACCATTAAGGGTCCAAGCGACCGAAGGCTTATTAAAGGCCAAAGCCCTCTTACCTATTAAGAAAATTTTTATAAATATCTAGATCATCATGTAATAAACCGGCTGAAGAGGAGGAAACTCCTAAACAACCATTGAAATGTATTTTATGTAGGCAGGCTTACTTATAAGTTGACTTTTATTTATTATGTTTCAATATACTGTGAACATTCAACATTACTTAATAATAATAATATTCATAAAATTGCAGTTATACAAAATTCTGTTGCTCCCGTTTAATACATTTTTGGACACAAAAAAATAAAATCCGACGCACTCTGAACATTCTTTGTATAACAGCCTATAAAAACTGGCTATTAAACGTTACTAATCATTGTGACAAACAAGTCATTTAGGTTTGTCCTGCTATTCAACAGAAGCACTATTGGCAAAACTGGGAAACTTACAGAAATGAATTATACTTTTAGTTCGGTTAACTATTAATTACACTGTATATTTTATTAGATGTTTTAATTTTCAAATCAATTCCAGAAAATAAGACAATTATATATGACACTTACATAAATTTCACGTTTCTATTATTAGTTATACGACATATTTAAATTGGTAATTATTAGATAGCACTTTAATTAATTGGTTTTTAAATCCATACTATTGTAATTAGTGAATTATAAGAGCACCTATTGTGTCTACGGGTCGTGGAAAGTAGCTAATGTTTTTCTAAATGCCTCCACCAAATGTCATTGCTTTGATTAGTATCTTAACAAGCCACCCAGCATGTAATTATCTAGTTAACTACTATTAGAATTAGTTATTAGTCAATTAGTCATTGGTCATTGTTGTCAATACACAGGGTGAGCCCTAACAACTCGTTTAATTAATTTTATCTTTCATCTCTCGACGCTGAAACTGCTTGAACTTCACCAATAATTCTTAAACACCTAGTATGTAATGTTTTAAGGAATTTACTGTTGCACTAATAGAATTTTCCCAGTTTTAGTTTTATTTACAGTTTTAGATTCAGATATAACGAGAAGCAAACTAGAATTGGCTAAATGCCTTAATTTTCACTTTGCACAACTCACTTTAATTAAAAACTTCTTAGAAATTACAGACTGCCACTTATCATCAGCGAAGCGAAGGCAGCATTCATAATTGTATTAAAAACTTGCCAACTTTTCCATAACTGTTTTTTAACTTTAGAAAAGGAATCTGCAACATAATTTACTGATATGAGGATGTGGGATTGTGGGAACTGAGTAACAGATTGACATTCTTCTTTTACCACGTATATTTTACTATTATGGTAGCAACGATATTTTTGTATACATCAATACATTTTCACTCAGATATGCCATTTTCCTTCCATAGGCGCCACTAACGCGGCGTAATTTCAAGGAACAACATTTATAAATCGGAATTTTGAACCCGAGGAGGTCTCGGCTACCTCATCCTGTCATATCATCATTCGCGGGCGAAATAATTAATGCTGCAAATTTATCAATTTCAGTTTTTACGGCGACGCAGTCACTTTGATCTACTGGACACGCCTATTATTTATTTCGACGTATCCATGTTCCTTCAGTACTGTTTTCAGAGTGTGCTGAAACCCCACCGAATACCATGGGAATCGAACTTTAATGAATATGCAGGGCAAAAGTTATTTTTAAACGTATTTAGCTTAGCAGCCCACGCTTCCTGGAAAAGGCATATTTTGAATTAATTATCGAAAGAAGTTATTCAAAACGAACTTCCGCAGCTTCCAAATCGAACTCGATTTAAATTTTAACGTTTCGAGGGGCATGGCCGCCGAGGAACATTAATTTTCTATAAAAAATAATTTATCTGCAATAAAATTCAACTTCGGGGCAAGGTTGGATCAGAAATGAAGTTACCAGAAAGGAGCTTGCTGACCCGAATTTATAAATGATCTGTATAATAATGTCAAGCATTTTTTCAGAGAAAGATAAATTTAGAAAACGGATGCCTCCAAATGTAACAGTTACCCAGTCGTAAAATGCCCATAAAAAATATAACGATCATCAAAACATGCAAATGGAAATAATAGTGATATTTACATACAAGCGTATGTATTATACTTTTGTTGCCTGTTGTTATATCAATTTAACATATTTAGCAATTAAATAAATCGATGGCTTGACATTGTATCAGCTGTCAATTTCCCTTATCTGAAATAGAATGTTAATATTCTATACAGGCTATCCTAGATTAACTGAGCCATGGACCGCGGTGAGGTAGTGCGAATACGCGCTATCAGTCGAGGCCACAGTGAAATGGTGTCTGATCGGCTGCGTTGTCGAATCTCGGCCGAGACGACCGCATTTCACTTAGTTCAGTTTAGGGTGCATGTTGCATGAATGACTAGTATGTAAGGGACGCCCTCACCGCCTTGAGTAATGGGAACGCGGCAATGAATGAATGAAAAGAAAAGATTGACTGAGCTATGGTCAAAATGCATAGGATTTTAGCTAAGAATAGAAACTGTATTGATATTATTTACCTTTAAAATAAACGAACATTTCAGAAAAGTTATTCATAAATTCGTACATTTTTGTAAAACAATGAAGTTTAAAACGTTTATCTTGTGTAACCCAAATATTTTAAAATTTGTGTTGTTATTTAAGATTTAAATTTTGATATCAATTCTATCAGTAATTACTAACAAGAACATTCTTTCTAAGGTATACTGCAAATTTAATAGTTCCACTAGTAGAATAATTAAATTAAAACCTGTTTTATTAGTACAACATAATTAAACATTAAAGCTTTAGTTCTAAAATGTTAGCTCAATGTCATCCAAACTAAAAATTCTTATCTTTTTATCCGAATGAAACTAGTAATAGCTAATTCCAATAATAAGGTTTAAATTCATTGTCAAAACATACCCAGAACATAAAATCTTCTCTTCTTCTTCATATTCTTTAATATCGGCTTTAGCCAGTTTTTCATTAGACGATCAAGGGGATTCTTCTGACGTCCTTCTCCAGCTCGCTGCCTGCCTTTTGGGTTGCATTTTTCCGAGCAGCTTTAGGTGCCTTGCTATGTTTATTAAGCGATTAGTATCTGCTCTTTCAAGGTGTTCGTTCCACTCATTTATTATCCTTTGATATACTTCGTATATCTCTTATTTTATATTCGCCTCTTAGATCTTCGTTTCTCATTCCGTTTGCTCTTGCTTTTCCTATTATTGCTTTTAGAATATTCATTTCTGTTGTTTTCAATAACTACATATTTTTTTGTCTGTGCAAGTGTGTGCTGTGTATGTCAATATGGGCCTAAAAGCTGTATTAAACACTTTGGTTTTGATTTCTGTGGTCATGTTTTTATTGTTCCCATACTATATGCTTGAAATTTTCCGCTAATCTTGCTCTTTTCAGCACTTGTTGCTTTATGTCTTGGTGTTGGTACATACTGGATATGATAGTATCCAGATAGTGCATTACCTGTTAAATCATATTCCTCTCTATTTCCAGTTTACACATTAGTAGGCTTTTGGATGTCGTCATAGATTTAGTTTCGGTGCTTGACACAGGCACTTTTTTTTTCTTTATCGTTGTAGTAAATATGTTCAATAAGCGCTGTAGATCATTTTTATCGTTTGCGATAACAATATGGTCAGCGTAGCAAATACAGTTAGTTATTTTTATTTAATATTTAACAAGCTTGAACTATAGAGGTCATTAGCGGGAAAGTAAAAAAGAATTATATATAACTATATTTTTTGAATCAGGTTGGTTAGATTAACGAATTTTATGATTTTAATAGCTTTTTCTTGCTTGTTGTTCAGGGCAACTTCTATTGTAGGGTGGAGTTCACATTGTTGAGGATGCACTCTATGATTATGTGTTTTATTGTTAGTGGTGTGTCGCACGGTATGCACATAGGTAGCGGTATTTTCTCCAATAGATATGAGTGAGTTAACGTGGTGTGTCTAATTCTCAGTCTAGTATTAGGTATGTAGTTCCTAGGTGTTGTTGATGGTTTTATGGACTGTAGTGTGGTGATTATTATTATCCTTTGATATACTTCGTATATCTCTTATTTTATATTCGCCTCTTAGATCTTCGTTTCTCATTCCGTTTGCTCTTGCTTTTCCTATTATTGCTTTTAGAATATTCATTTCTGTTGTTTTCAATAACTACATATTTTTTTGTCTGTGCAAGTGTGTGCTGTGTATGTCAATATGGGCCTAAAAGCTGTATTAAACACTTTGGTTTTGATTTCTGTGGTCATGTTTTTATTGTTCCCATACTATATGCTTGAAATTTTCCGCTAATCTTGCTCTTTTCAGCACTTGTTGCTTTATGTCTTGGTGTTGGTACATACTGGATATGATAGTATCCAGATAGTGCATTACCTGTTAAATCATATTCCTCTCTATTTCCAGTTTACACATTAGTAGGCTTTTGGATGTCGTCATAGATTTAGTTTCGGTGCTTGACACGGGCACTTTTTTTTTCTTTATCGTTGTAGTAAATATGTTCAATAAGCGCTGTAGATCATTTTTATCGTTTGCGATAACAATATGGTCAGCGTAGCAAATACAGTTAGTTATTTTTATTTAATATTTAACAAGCTTGAACTATAGAGGTCATTAGCGGGAAAGTAAAAAAGAATTATATATAACTATATTTTTTGAATCAGGTTGGTTAGATTAACGAATTTTATGATTTTAATAGCTTTTTCTTGCTTGTTGTTCAGGGCAACTTCTATTGTAGGGTGGAGTTCACATTGTTGAGGATGCACTCTATGATTATGTGTTTTATTGTTAGTGGTGTGTCGCACGGTATGCACATAGGTAGCGGTATTTTCTCCAATAGATATGAGTGAGTTAACGTGGTGTGTCTAATTCTCAGTCTAGTATTAGGTATGTAGTTCCTAGGTGTTGTTGATGGTTTTATGGACTGTAGTGTGGTGATCGTGTTGTCCCATTGTTGTTGCCATTTGTACTGGATGTGGGTTTTGTAGTGAAGTTTCAGGTCCATGGGGTATACTTTTTTTATTATTGTAGAGTTTGGGGATGTGTTGCTTCCCGCGCTGCAGTATCAGGTTTTTCGTTTTCTAGGATTCCTACATGGGATGGGGTCTAGCAGAATAGGATTTCATTACCAGAGTTCTTAGGTTTGGTATAGTTTTCTAGTATATCAGTTACTAGTTTGTTTGGTGAGTTCTTATCCTGTATCGCTTGTAGTGAGCTTAATGAGTCTGTTACTATTAAAAATAGGGTGTGGGAGTGGTCCTCTAGAGCAGAAATCAGTGCTTGCAGGATTGCGAATAATTCACCAGTGCAACGCTATTTAATTGGTGTAAACGAAATAGCAAAGGGGGGTATGAACCTACAACTACTGCTGCTCCTACAGCTAAGTCGGTTTTGGAGACATTCGTGTAAAACATACAGTTAGTGTTTTCATAATTTTGTCCATAATAAGGTTAAACAATATAGGGTTTAGAGAATTCCCCTCTGTTATTCCTTTTGCTGTCTTTATTTCTTTTGTGTATTCGTTGCTTGTTTCTATCTTTGTTTTAGTGTCTATGTTGAGGTATTTTGCTATGTTAATTAAATTCAGTGGCGTGCGTTTCTTTTAGTATATCTAATAGATCAGGTAATTGCGTTCGATCACAGGCTTTGTCAGATCCACAGAACATATAAAGAAGCAGACCTAGTAAATTCGATATCTTTCTCAGCAATTTGCTCCACCACAAATATTGCGTCTACCGTTGATCGGTTGCCTCCAAATCCTTGTTCCTCATCGGACATTACTGCATCCGGTTGCATCTTTTCTGATATTAACTTACTGAACTGTTTTTGTGTTGTACTTACGTAGCAGAGTGATCCCTCTGTAATGATTAGATTTCGCCTTTTCGCCTTTTTAAAAACGGACACTGTAATATTTGTTCTCCGTTCAGTCTGGATTTTTAGTTTTTGTGATAATGATATTGAAACGTTGAGTGATTTGATGTATTAACGCTTTCCGCCATATTTAAGGAACTCGTTTATTATGTCGGCGATTCCGGCTGTATTTTTGTTTTTTGGAGTGTTTTTCCTTATGCCTTGTTTTATTATTTCAGTTACATTGTCGTCTTCCCTTTGTTCTTCTATTTCTGCGTGTTGTCTGTTTTCATCAACGTCATAGAGTTGTTCAAAGTATTCTTCCTACTGTTCTATACTTATTCTGGTAGTCTGTAATGTGTCCCTTATATTTGTTTTTCAGCATACGCGTTTTTTGAGTTCCGTGCATTTAGTTTTCCATTTTTTTGTAAAACACTCCCAATAACTTTCGTTTATTTGTCGTGCATTTCCGTTTGCGCCATTTTTTACCTGCGTGTGTTTTTCTCTGTCGTCATCCATTCTAGTTTGTTTGTATAACGTTTAAGCAGTTTTCTTCGTTTTTGCTGTTTCTTTTATTTCGGTATTTTTATTTTTTCCATGCTGCTTCTTCTGAAGCCTTTAATATGTTTGTTTTTAGTCTTCTCCATGCCGTATCTACTTCACCATTTTGTCTTCTCTAGTTTTCTGAGATTTTTTCCCAATCTAATGCTGCATAATCTTCTAGTGGCTTCATGATCGAGTGACTCCACATTGTACTTTCCGATATTTTTTCTATTCCTTTTATTTAGAAGCTCGTTCTTATTTTGCAGAGCACCATTTTCTGAAAGCTTTTCTATATCGTACATCCAGAATTTGAGCTGGAAGGAGCTGCCTATTTGTTACTACGTAAGCAATTACTGATCTTCGGCTTTGTATGTTTTCGAAAGTTTACGTTTTATGCATTTTGAGGCCGAAGAACGGTTTATTAATTCTTAAACTATTTTGTGCACTAATGGATCTTTGATATCGTTGTTTACTTCTTCATTAAATCTTTGCTTTATTTGTGGTGTGTTGTCCTCTTCAACACGAGCGTTTAAATTCCCCATTATAATTATTTGATGGTTTGTGGGAATTTGCTCTTGCACTTCTGCATACCATAAAAGTATCTTCTTTCTCGTCTAGATCTTGTTATATTTGGGATCTTCTTCTTCGCCTGCTTTTTATCTTTTACGAGACATAGCGATCTTCTCGGCTATGCCTGTGTTACGCGTTTTTAGAGTGCCACAGACATAGAGGACCCACAGCTTAACGTGGAATCCGAACCACGGGAAGTATAAATACTTCTACTACAGAGAAAATTTACTAGACAGAATACCTCACTGGTTTGCCATTGCCTTGCGAGGGAGAACGGCCCTTAGTAAACCGATGTTCCGGTATTGGGAATTGAACCCAGGACCTTCGGCGTAGAAGTATAACCCGCTAACTTCTAGCCCACGAATATTTACACTAAAGATATGCAAGTGTTTGTCTGATTTTACTGGTTTTATTATTCTTAGGTATGTGTCTAGAAACTGTTTTCTTATTATATGTAGGATTATTCCGCCGCATGCACATGGATTTAATTGTTTTCATTTTCAACTACATATGAAGATGTAATCGCGTACTGTTGTGGTACCTTTTACTTTCTTCTTTCTTTCTGCCAAACAGTATATATCTATTCTACTTTTTTTTATTTCAGTAATAATTTCCTGATCATGCCCATTCCTAGATCTTATACTCTACATGCCCATTCTTATGGTGTTTTTCTTTTCTAATCGTATTTTTCTATTTCTTTAGCGAGTTCTTACTGTTAAACATCGACTGTTTCCGAGGCTTTGTGTGGGACTATGAGCTTTACTTGAGTTTTATTCCCGATCGGGATGCTAACCTTCCCCCAGGGAACCCTCTTTCTCCCCGGACTTGTCATCTTCTACCTTATATACATAATATAACCTTCCAGGAATTTTGCCTATACATCAGTAACCCTGGGAAACACTGTATATAGATAAACGTGAACGATATCGCGTAGAAAAGTTAAAGGCCAACCTGTGTCAGAACTTGTAATAAATTTTCCAGCGTGTAAACCTTTCAGAGCCGCATTGAACTGGATGAAATTTTTCTGTAACATTCAGAGTTTCTTGCAAGATGAGATATCAAAGATTAATGAAGAAGGTCTGCACTTGAAGTTAATCACTTCAACTATCATTTTTCATGGCCTGATATTGCAACTGGCATTTCGTGGTGCATCCAGATACATTGTTCCAGAAACATTTTACCAAAACAGTCACGATTTTAAGAATTACGTATAATATTTTTATAATGAATGCTATCCTAAAAACATAAATGTTTAATTAAATTAATACATTTTTGTTTAGAACTTATAATAATTTAATTATATTGCACACAGCAAAACATGACAACACTCCATAATTCGTTCTAACTTTAAATCACTTCCGAAGAGAATATTCTCCTATTGATATGGGATCGGTTTAGTTTAATTTTTGTAAAGCGTAACGTTTGTTATGTTAAGCGAAAATTCTAAAACGTCTGTTATTCTTGGTTATAACGTGAATGGATCTGTTAACTTCGATTAAATAGGGCTCGTTACATAATAAACAAATTTCAAATTCTCTAGATAGTTATATGCTGTTGATATATGTGTATGTACTACTCGAGAAGCGTAACAACGTAGCTGCAATTTCATTCGAGAGGTTCATTCATTTTAGCAGGACCTTTTAAGGATCCATTTTCTTCTCAATTTTCTGTTACGTTGTCCTCTCGTTGTGCATACTCACATTCGAGCTTTTGCTAAATTACTGGCACTCTAAATAATTGTTTCCATTTCTAGTGACAACATGTTAAAATTACCAGCAAATTAGTCAAGGAAAGAATAATTCATTTGGTCATTATAATCAACAACTTTCACAATTTAAATTATTATAAAACAATTAGATGTTTAAAAATACCATATCTACTGTGCTTTCGTAGAAAAATGTCATTTTTAAAATGAAAAGATATTTTTTTCAGAATTATAGATCTATTTGATTTCAAATAAATGTCAATGAAAATGCCATACTTTGATTCTACATGTTTTCTTGGATGTCTAACAAATATCATTTTTAATTAAACCTTCTTAAATCATGACTCCTCTTTCGGTGGTTCGTCTCTTATGAGACGTAGCGATTTTCTCTCATGTGCCCGTGTTACTCGTTTTAAAGTAGTACAGACATAGAGGATCTACATCCTAACGTAGCGTCCGAACTAGACGAAGTGTAAACATCACTTCTACGCTAGAGAAGATTTACTAGACAGAATACCTCGCTGGTTTGCTATTGCATTGCGAGGGAGAACGACCGTTAAAATCCGATGTTCCGGTACTGGGAACTGAACCCCGTATAAATCTAATGCGCTGACCTCTACCTACTACCGTCTCAGTAAGCATTTATTGATTTATTTTCTAGTTAATTCAAATCTTACTTCTTGTTTGGCTACTAGCATTTTCCGTACATTGTAAGTAGCAAACCATAATTGATGTAATTTAAACAACATTTTAGAAGAGTTCTTAACTCGTTTTTCCCATTTGTTACAATACGGCTAATCAGTAATTAGATCCATTGTATATCCCAATAAATTATATATTTGATTTTAGAGAAATTGGAATGTTAATGTAATATTTCAAAAAGATCGTAAACAATTTATTTAAGAAGAAAACAGTATATTAAGTATATCTCGGTATTTTCTTTGTAGAGATCGAAACCAAAAGTCTCTCACTATATGAGAGAATTCATAGGGCGATTTATGGATATGGCAGTCTCGTATTTTTGATTGTACTTCAATTTGGTTTAAATTAACTCACATAGACGTTAAGTAAGGCGGCCGCGGGCTAGAGTTTAGCGCGTCAGACTTCTACGCCAAGGGCCTGGGTTCAATTCCCACTACCGGAACATCGGAAGTGTTTACACTTCTCTGGAGTAGAAGTGCTTACACTTCTCGTGGTTCAGAGCTGTAGTTCCTCTATATCTGTGAAACTCTAAAAAAGCGCACACCGGCATAGAGAGAAGATCTCTACGTCTCATAAGCCATAAAGCACTCTAAGAAAAAGAAGAAGACGGTAAGTTGTTCGCTGACGCATAAAACTTGGTTGTTATGAAGGAAGAAGTTTCTTGTAATGGAAGGTGAAAATATCTTAATATTGTGAATACATATATGACAAAGCTCGGAGTAGTCCCCAACAAATTATTTCATAGTAACTGTTTTATGAAAAGTATAATAATTATTTCTCTATGCCGCCAAATCATAACTTTATTGTATAATTATGTTTCTGTGTTTGTTTCCTGTGGTTAAATTTAAAATGTACATTTCACGCTCAAAATTACTCATTATTCGGGACAGTAGACAAGCCGATTTATAAATATGTCACTCACTCCTCTGCTATGTAACAATTTTTTAGTTATTTGTCGTTTAGTTCTAAAAATAGTGGATGATAACAGAGTGAATTCATATTCGTTGCCAAACACTGCACTAAACAACTTAAACGAATACAAAAATCAGGTAATCTAATTTGTAATACAGTAGTGAATCCGCAGTGCTAAAGTCACCATTCTACTATTTATGCAGACAATACTTATATATTTCGATTTAGAGACCAAAATCTCTCTCACAGATATAGTTTCTTGGTCCTTTTAGCGCAATGACCCGACAAAATGACAACTAGGGGCAGAACTTATGGAGAATGTCTTATTCCAAGATGAACTTCCTGCCATTAGACGCGTCTTCAAGTGCCTATAACTCTTTAGAGCCTCTTGGTTCCCCGACTTTTCATTCTGGCCTAACCTAGCACTCGGAAAGGCTTAGAATCGGATTTGCTTGATGGTGGACAAGGCGATTTTTCGCAGTAATTGGTATCCTTAAAGCGATACTGAAAAAAACTGTTTATTGTGGACGCAATTTAGTGTTGCGGTCAAGTGAATTCAATCGAAACAATGCTATATTTAGATCGATTTTTTGTATAATTTACGGCTTTACTCGGATCTGGCAAATAAGCTGTTTTGTCAGAGTTGTCAGATTAAGTTATTCCAACAATAACTTCATTCGCGGATAATTTTAACATTGCCGGAATCTTTGAAAGAGCAGCAGTATTTTTATAAGGCATACAGGAAGTGCGAGCATCTGCTCGCGCTCATAAGTTGCGCCAACCTATCTATTTTTAAGAAATTTGACAGGAATTTATAGTGCATTTAATAATTTCAGATTGCTCAAAAGGAACCAGATCACAGAAATAGCAGACGATGCGTTCGCAAATCTGACTTCTCTGCGAGTTTTGTAAGTACGACTTAGATCAATATTTTAACCAGGTTAGACTTTTACCCGCTTTAAATCATCCCATCCAATAATAACAGCTCGAATCTGAATGCTTCGAAAGTTCCGAATATTTCTGTTGTGATAAACTGGCGGATGCTTTCATTGGTTAATGGATGGCGGGCAAATTGCCATATGTAAATACAAGCCGTAACTCCGCGGAAACGGGCGAGATTCGAGCAACTGCACTCGTGCAAGCACTTGCGTCCCTAAAATGATCGTTTTTTGCAGGGAACTCGACGACAATGGACTAACCAAGATCCCAGCCGCACTGACCAAACTACCTGCACTGCAGGAACTGTAAGTTTCGTTAACTTTGTTATCTCTGTTATGGGTTCTTTTATTTGCGCCGACTCTTCTAGTACAATCACTAATCTTACCCGCTCTAGTCCTTGCTAATGGCTCTGTTTACCACGATCCTGTAAAATGAAATTGCTGGATCGCTCTGATCGGACTCTTTAAGGATTAGTGATTATAGTGTCTGCTTCCGGGAGACGTCGCTATGATTAAGCGTAAGCTCCTGAGTTTTTTAAACCTTATAAGTATACGAAAGCAATTTTGATTGCTCTGGTCTTACTATCCCCAAAAGAAACAATTCGATTTTTAAGAAACACAGCGAGCTTATCGGAATTATAATTTTAATTTTATAATTTTAAACATGATCCTATTGAATTATTAATTTTTAAAATCTAATGCACCAATTTGTACGAATTTTCCTTCGCGTTGTTGCTACAAAAATGAAGCTAGCTCTAATTTAGAATTTAATAACATTTCCATATCAATTTTTTTTATGTTTGCATGTTTGACATGACGACCTAAACGATAATAATTAAGAATGAATACAATTTAAGAAGAGATGAAGCAAATGAGGCAGTAAAACAGGCAAAAGGAAGAACATGCTAAGACTTTGGCACAAAAATAGCAGAAAGCTATAAATATGATCAAAAATATTTCTGGAGCACTATTAAATACCTAAGAACTCACAAAGGAAAACAAATAAGGAGTATAAGAGACAAAAATAAACGTCTAAGAACAGAAACAGCAGAAATCATGAATACATGGAGAAAGTATTTCGAAGAAAAGTTTAAAAAGAACGAAGGAATAGAAATGCAAGAAATTCAAGAGCACCCCGTACAGGACGGAGAACAGAGACTTGAAGACAACAGAACACAAAATATAACAAAAAAAGAAGTAAAAGCGGCGATTAAAGGGATGCGAAACGGAAAAGCTGCCGGGTATGACCAAATACCACCACAGGTAATTAAATATGGAGGGGTTTGTATGATAACGTGGATGACCAAGATATGCAGACAAGCCTGGGAGTCTGAGAAGATACCGGAAGATTGGCAAAGAAACTATATAGTACCAATACATAAAAAGGTAAAAACGACTGAGTGTGATAACTACAGAGCCATATGCCTTTCATCGTATGCTTTATATATATTCTCAAGAATTTTAGAAAGAAGGCTGAGAGAAGAAACAGAAGGACAGCTAAAGGATGCGCAAGCAGCATACAGAGAGGGGCAACAGACGCAGGACCATATTTTCACATTGAGAATGATTACTGAAAAAATGATAGATAGAGGAAGGGATTTATAACAGGCTTTCATCGATTTCAAAGCTGCATTCGACATCGTGCCTAGAAAACAGAAATGGAAAGTACTAGAACAGCTAAATGTAAATAAGAAACTTAGAAGAGCAATAGAGAGTGTATACGAGAAAGTGAGAGGAATAGTGAGACTAGATGGAGAACAGACAGAAGAATTCAGTATTAAGGAAAGGATCAAGTAAGGCGATAGTCTGAGTCCACTGCTATTCATCCTGGTTATGAACACGGTGATAAAAAACTGTAAGCAGAGAACCAGGAAACTAAATATAGGCAATTGGAACATGGAGGCGGTAGAAATCCAAAACATGGAAATACGCAGACGATATTGTGGTCTTAGCAGGAAATAGAGAATAATTACAGGCAGCAGTGAACGTGTGTAAAGAGGCAATAGAAGCAGTTGAATTAAAAATCAACATCGACAAAACAAAAACAATGCACATATCGAAGCAAGAGCACCAACCAGCACAAGGAATCAAAATACACAACATAGACGTAGAAGAAACACAAAGATATGAGTATTTCGGAACAGTAATTACAAACGATGGAAGAATAGACAGTGAAATATTAAATAGGGTGAACAAAGCTAGCCAACTGTACTACGCTATAAAGAGAAGTATAATTGGAAAAAGAGAAATAAAGACAGAAACAAAGCTACACATATACAGAACAGTATATGCCCCAATTTTGACCTATAGGGCAGAAAGCTGCACTATGCGGGACAAACACAAATGCAAAATAACTATGCGGGAAATGAAATACCTAAGGAAAGTATCTGGAAAAACGAGAAGAGATAGAATAAGACATACAACTTTTAGAGACCAACTGCAACAAATACCACAAGTAACCACAATAGAAAATAAACAGCTAAAATGGCATGGGCATACAAAAAGAATGACTGAACACCGAATCCCAAGACGAGAATACTAGAAGCAAGAACGGAAGGCAGACGACCAAGCGGTAGACCAAGGAGAATGTGGTCAGATAACATTCAGGGTATGGCAGGGAAGAAAGGAAAAACGATGGGGAATTAAACAGGAGACAGAAACAACTAAGGAAATGGATCAAGGCACCCGACGGCGTTTAGGTAAAGAGGGAAAAGTGAAAGAAGAAGATGATATGACGACCTTAACTTTAACAGCATTTCTTCATATTTGGAGTTTGCAAATTATATTTGATAACATTTAAAGTTTAAATACAGGGTGATTCGAAACATGTTTGAAAAAACATTAACCGCGTATAGCTCAGGTTTTTAACACATAAATCAATTAGTAATGTTATTAAAAGTTCGGCGCTGATGCGGTGACATGGACTTCAGAGCTTTGTTTACTTCGATTTATTAAAATGTAGATAACTTTTGTGTTTCTCATCCCATTTTAATAAACTCCGTCGTTTTGGAAATCTAACAGCCCAATCTTAATTTCTAGTCAAGACAATAGTATAATTGATTGTTAAAAATTGATAAAATCATTCCCAGAATTGGAAACGGCTTTAAAAAGTTGGAAATTAAGCGTATATATTTAAATTGTTATTCGTAACGGAAACTTTGTTGGATAATTCTTTAAATATTAAAATTATTTATTGCAAAACAAAACACTAATTCAAAAGCTCAAAATAAATTTGAGGTTACTGATTTCGTTTTCAAGATATGCTTCAATTGAAACATTTTTAAACCAATTTTACGCTTCTGGATCAGACTTCAACCGCTTTTCACACTCACTTGTATAGTTTTCTTGACTAAGCTCGGAATGTTAGCCTTCCAAAACAACAGAGCTTATAACAATCGAAAAAGAAACAAAAACGTTGTTAATATTTTAGCGAATTGAACAAAAAAAGTCTTTGAAGCTCCATATATCCGTAAAGGTGACACATCAAAAAAAATTGCTAGGTGATTTAGTGTTAAATAACCTCTGCTATGCGTGGTTAAAGTTTTTCGCACATATTTAGAATCACCTTGTATACGTCTGAAGGTTTTTACTTGCACAGTTATACTCCATGTATAACATTTACTGGTTTTAGTTTTCAAGCAGATTTTGATGGAACAACAATTTCCTGATTAATTAATATCTCTACACTGAATTTTCATACAGGAATAATATAAATTGTTGTTTTTATATTTATCTATTTAGTTCTAACATTGTAGGCGGTGTAATATTTTGAAGTTTTTAGTTTTAATGCTTATTTATTTCCTTTGTTGCAGGATTTTAAACAAACATTTGAAAATGTTAGTTAGCTTTTATTTAGAAATTCTGGGAATCGCAGTTTTAAAAGAATTTGAAGCCAAAAAACATTTTGTTTAAATTCGTTATTTTACCGGAGTCCATGTTGTTGAATTCAATAAGTCTGAAACATAATCAGAATAATAAAAAAAATATTTTTTAATTGCGCGTTAGAGATGCCAATTTAGTTCCTTAGGCCGATTTTCATAACATCTGATAGAAGTATATTAAAATTTTCTTTTTATCTATGCTCCAAGATAGTTTTTAATTTTTTGAACTTCTGTTATTGGCAACAATTATCTGCAAGTTCTTAAATGTAATGGTTTCTAAGTTATATTTAGTAACGTAGTATAATTTCAAGTAATGCAGTTTTGCAAAGCAGTGTCGCATTCGACTTAATGTTTTGGTTATTCACGGCTTATATCTGAGTTAATTTTATTTAATTCAGAACTCCTGAAAGCTAAAGAAAGCAAAATTTAAACAAGTTTCAAATTTGCATGCAGCGAGAACGCTTTCTCTTAAAAATTTGTTACAAAATAAAATTATAGTATATTTAATGTTGGTTGTATTGTGAAACTGAGAAACTGGAAAAAGTAAATAAAATAACTGTGATCTTATTTTTGCTTCAAAGCAGGTTTTCAAAATTTGGGAAAACGTAAAGCTTTCATCGGGTTCTGCATTTTTAATAATAAAATTAGAAATGTTTACGTCCAGCAGGACAGTGCCACAGCACATATTGCTAACCACGTCATACAATTTTTACAGGAATTTTATGATGATTGATTAATTAGCAGACATTTGTTTCCACGAACGTCACCCGATCTTACAGTTGCAGACTTCTTTCTAGTTCCTTATCTAAAAAACAATATGTTTAGTAATAGACCACAGAATCTAGAAGATTTACAAAATGCTATTTCACAAAAGTTAGATGAACTTACCCCTGACATTTAAAATCTTAAGACAAGAGTGCATTTATGTTTAGAAAAAGTTGGTCAAGATTTTCAACCTCTTCTGTAAAATCCTTTATTTACTGTTTTGTGTAAATGTGTATGCAACAATTTTATTTCAAATAAACGTTTACTTACATAGTTCATAACTGTATAACTTGTCTACTTAGACCCCAGAACACTTGAGACGGCAATGTAACATTGAATATAGGTAATTAAAGGTAGTAGAGTGTTAATTTTATATTTCTATTAAATAATTAAATGAAAAAACCGAATAAAATGTGAAATGTAACCTGTTAATTATTAATGTATGACAGTTCAAAATATTTATAATGTTTACATCTTTATAATTACTGATTAATCTAAGACCAGACTTTAAAATTGCAAGGGCGCCTTTGACTTGGACTTTTATTGCTCTCACAGTATTTATAGGTTAATACTTGGATCTATTGTTTTGTTGGCTGTAGATTCGAATAAATAATACAATGGAAACATATTCTTTATATGTTCCTGCCTCCAAATTACATGTTCTTGCAATTTTTGATGATTCAACAACATTCATAATTTTAGGTCTAGATTTCGATGACTTCCGCGGCCTTCTAAGCTTCTTGCGCGATAACAGTTTAGTTTATCTCAATTATTTTGATAACAACTGAAGCTGAAAGAAGTCTTCTTATTTAAGTTATTTACATACTTTTTAGTCGTTTTACCACCCCACAGAGGGGCTTAAAATATGGTTGAGTAGAACATACAACGTCAAGTCATAAGCAATTCGTGTATTATTTACAACGGATAAATGAATTCCAATCGAATCGATTCGCATAGGAATTACTCTGTCTGTTGATAAATTATTAAGCATGCTTTCAACGGAAAATCCGATCTTCAAGGACTCGCATAAAGCCACTTTATTGTTTTTCATTGCGAAAAAGATAAAGCTGTGCTTCCGTTGGACGTACATTTAAAAACAGTTTTCTGTTTCATATTTTAGCCTCCACAATACTAAAATTCCGTAGGGTTGAAAATCTCATAGTTTGCTTATAAACTGTTAATCAAAAAATTTAGAAAATTAGTAAAAATGGCAAAGCGATTCAACCAACAAGAAACAAACCAAACTACAGCTTCTGACTTATTATATACTCTCCAAACTAAATTTTAAATACACAGTTTATTTCATTGTTATAATTAAACGCAGAAATTAAAATAAAAAGTCCACACTTTTAAACATTTTTGGGCAGTTCCGGGGAAAACAAAAAGTGAGCATGCTTAATATCAATTCATTTACGTTAAAATGTAGAGTTTGAACTTCTAACTGATATTAGATAATACTTGACCCAATTACGTCCACCTTTACATTTCAAGACCTTAGCTTGAAATATTACAATATACAGGGAAATTGATATGAAATTTGCCATTCAGTTTTTTTAAATTTTATTTTTTGTAACATTCACGTATGAAGATTGGATTTTGGACAAAACTGATGGTTTCGTTTCTAAGTACATTTTCTCAGGACATATGCATCAAACTTTAACGTTTATAGCTTAATAAGCGAATAGATGGCATATTTTTACTAAAATTTATTTCTAAATTATGGCAGGTAATATGTTCTGTGGTATCTCACAAACACTGCATATTCATATAAATACCGTGTAAGCACGTTTGGTTATAACTACCAGGTACCACAATCATCATTTATCATTGACAGCCTTTTCGTTCCACTGCTGGGCGTCGGCCTCTTCTCTGCCACGTGTTTCTCCTCAGATCTAACGTAGAAACACGGGGGACCTACAGTTTAATGTCGAATCCGAACGACAGAATTTCCAGAGACGGTTTTTAGCATTAAGATTCCACGGTCGCAAGCCGGATTGGGAAATTGGCGTAGGTTTCGAATCCAAGCCAGAATCGACGTTTTACTCAGAAAGCAAGCGCTTTACCAACTGCTACCACCACTGTACCACGATATAACAGACTAATTCGAGCCAGAGGGTGTCCGTTAAAGCCGAAAATCCATTATATAATAAAATATCTTTTCCGAATGCCTATTAATTTCTGTCGGGGGAATTACTATAGCAGATGGTCTATTTACAAAAAAACAGTAAAAATATCAGTGAATTAATAACATAAAATAACCCGTTAATAAGCAAAGTTTGGTTAAAAGTATTTTAAAATTAATGAATTGTTATCTTTCACCTACGGACCGAAAATTGTATCCCTTAAATCTGAAATCTATTATATTGAGGTCCGCATAATCGACGGTTTACTGTATCTTAAAGAGGGGTTATTAACGTCTTTTTATTTATCTGCAGGTCACCAAGAGTGGAACGAAGGCTCTATATCCAAAAAATTGTCAAGCTACTTTTCAATTTTCAAGGACTTTTAAAGTTTCTTGATTTTCTCATAAACCTTCTACAAATAATATTAGTTTTTTTTTTGTTACTAACTCAATTTTTTTTATTGACCTCAATTGAATTTTGCATCTACTCTGGATGAGTATTAAGCAAATGAGTTGTTAGAGTACAAGACGTTGAAGGAGATAATCATCCATTGATGATTCTCCTATATATTTTACAGGTTAGTGTACTATGATATGTATTTTAATTGTGGAGAGTATGTTTTATTGCAACAAGAAATCGGTTGGCCATATTCTCTGTAGTCTCCTTGGAATTTCTTCGTTTGAGAGGTGGCCCACTAGCTCATACGGGTGTCCGTGAGTTTTTGCGTGATAGTTGGCAGCAAATCGGTGGATCTCGTCTTGCACGAAAGGTCTTCGTGGATGGTCTGGTTAGTAATATACCGATTATTGACCGTATGATCTTGGATTGAAACTTCTGGATACTGATATTGGATTTCTTGGCACATCCCCACAGTTTGCTGTCAGTTGATAATGATGATCTTCTACCGAGCAGCCAATACATCTGCCTATATTTAATGTTTAGTTGCTGTCTTTTTGCTTGTATGTGTTTTTCCATGTAAGTTTCTCGTCTACCTGAAGTCCCAAGTATTTCACAGGAATGGGGGCACCATCGATATTGACTGGCGGATATGTGGTGAATTTCGTGGTGAAAGTAACTTGCGTAGATTTGGTTTTAATGATGTTTATTAGCAATCATAGTTTTTGAAATCTACTATACCATCAACAAAACAATACTAGGACACAAAGACATAGACATAGAGGTGAAAAAGAAAATACATAATATAATAACATTACCAACACTAACATACGCCTGCGAGAGTTGGACAATTAGGAAGAAGGATGAGACTAAAATTAATGCTATGGAAATGAAACACCTCATGAAAATGGCAGGAAAAACTAAGTGGGACAGAATAAAAAATGAAGACATAAGAGAGATAACTAAACAGGAACCAATAATTGAGGTAATAAAAATGAAGCAAATAAACTGGTATGCACATATAGTAAGAATGGAACCCAACAGAATAACAAGGAGAATAATGGAAGTGGGAAAACTAATCAAAAAACAAAGAGGTAGACCCAGAAGAAAATGGATGGAACAAATCAAAGAAATAGGGGCAGAAAGGGGAGTAACAATGGAGGAATTGAAAACAATAGCGAGGGACAGGAAAAGATGGAAAAAATGGGTACAGAACTAGAGATCTCCATCCGACGCCCGAAGGGGCACTAAGGATTAGAGAAGAAGAAGAAGATGCTTATTTGCCATCGATTTAACCATTCGTTGCCAAGGTTTAAGTATTCTTGGAGGCGTTCGCTGGCTAGATTTGGATCTTCATGAACAGATAAAATGGCAGTGTCGTCAGCGAAGGTGGCAATTAGAGTGTTGTCTGTTTCTGGTATGTCAGACGTAAACAAAAGGTAGAGGGTCGGCCCCAATACACTGCCTTGCGGGACACCGGAGTTGATGGGATAATACTCGGAAAGCGTGTTCATGTATTTCACTAAATAAAGCGGTCGGATAAGTAAGATTGTAGGATTAAATAATATGGGTTTGGGAGTAATTAGTAATTGTTTTAGCTTGTGCAGCAGTACTGCCTACCATACTTTGTCGAAAACTTGTGATACATCGAGGAACGCTGCCATGCAGTATTTCTGCTCTTCCAAGCTTTTAGCAATAATATTCACAATTCTATTTGTTTGGTGGATAGTTGAACGATTTTCGCGGAATCCAAAGTGATGTCGAGGGATTACTGTAAAAAGTTCTACGTCTTCTCTCATTCTTTTTAGTAGTAACTTTTCGAATACATTACTTAATATGGAAAGCAAACTAATCGGTCTATAGGATGTTACGTGCCAAACGAGCTTTTTCGCCGACCCACAACCAGATAGGTTGCAGCTTAACTCAGAGGAGTAGGAGGGGGTTCGCGAAAATCGCTTACGGGAGAAAAACTTCCAGGTTGTGTACAGAGTAGGTCACAATTAGCGGGCGCCACCTTCCAAATCACAGCTAATTGTAGGTTCTCGAGAAAGGCTGAGAAGCCAGCAGTTTACGGGAATCGAACTCACCTTTATTGTGCCTCCCTCCTGTTTAGAAAGCTTGCAAAATTCATGCACACACAAATACAAAATACATAATAATCAAAAAGAGACGGTAAATCTTAAAACACATATAATTAAATTATTGGAGATGACAAAAGTGTAAAAGAATGACAGCAAATGGTGATTTTATAGTTCCATATTACAAACTTTTAATTTGAACGTTCAAGGGGAGAACTCGTCATCGCTGGCGGACGTTATTTACATTCTTCAAACAACTACGTGGCCAATGGCGTCGGAGTTTACAAGAATCATACAATATAACAAAAATTACTTTTTACAATTAGTAATACGACAAAGGACAATCGGCAACTGAAGGTCGCTTCTTGTTACATAAAAAGAAAGGGTTCAGTCACTTGGAATTTTACAAGTTAGCGCGAAAAAGGTTTCTTCCTTTTTTTCACCACACAAAAAAGTCCTTTACCTTGAATTCCGGTGAAGGCAGGCACAATTCTGGGGGTTATTTTTCAGATGCAGGTACAGTCTGGGGTACTTTCAAGTCCGGAAAAGAAAAGGTAAACGACTTCTTCAGAAAACTGCGAGACGAAACATTCGTTGGAATTAGTTTACTTTCACTTTCACGGGTTCAAACGAGTGGAACAACGAAGCACCACTTTCGCGGGTTCAATTCGCTTGTATCCGAATGAATCGAAAGAACAATAACACTTAATTGCTCTGTATCCAGGCTTACACTGCTAATATTTATTCAGATCCGATTTCGTCGAGATTCTCTTTTTACCTAAGGCAAAACTATGATACGGTAAAACTTGATTTAGCCGAGGAGCCGCGAATGTGCCCGTTATCAGAAAAAAAGGACGTTGTTTCGTTTCAAGAGTCCTACTTTATTTTCTTAACGGCCCCCGTAGATGGACATAAGCAGCCGGAGTCAGCGAAGGTGTAAAATCGACTGAAGAGCTAAACGCTACGCGAAAATGCGTTGGTCCAAAATATTACACTACATGGAGAAATATGATTAAATAGTTCTGGAAAGATCTGAAACGTAAATTCGCAGAAAGCGTCCAGGGTCAGGTGCAGACAAAACATTAATTGGCAAATTCGACTTACAAAGGGAAACTTCAAGGTTTTGCGGAAATGGCCCCTCACAACTCAATCTTAAAAAAAATAACGAAAACTGTAATCGACATAAGAAGATTAAATTAGAATTTTAATTTCTATGAAGGCAATTAAAGTACGACTTTAATCCAGACAGAATGGCACAATTTAAATGAACATAACAAGGATGTTTCCTGTTCAGGTGGTTTACTAGGTTTTTGTATCATCAAGATGTGGGCATATTTCCAAAGGATGGGGTAGTAGGAAATGCTCAGAATGCGATTAAATATTGTGGTGATTAGAACGACAGCTTTCTTTGGCAGCATTTTCAGAATTTTGCTCGTTATTAAATCATGTCTTGGAGCTTTGAACTGTTTCAATTTGTTAATTTCGAATTTTAATTCAGCTGGCGAGAAAGATTTTATAGGGAGGGACATCTGGCATGGCGCATGTAGAAAAGCTTTAGTTTCTTGATTGTCGTGGGTACGTAATGGTTTGAAGACATGTGATAGGTATTCTGCGAATGTATCTGCTTTCTCTTTATGCGATCTAGCCCACGGACCATCGTCGGCCAAAATTGGTGGAATGTGAGCTTGCGGCGGCAGTCTTTTTAGTTTTTTGGTTGCTTTCCAAATAGAGTGATCGTTTTTATTTAGGTTGGTAATGTCATTTTGAAAGGAATTATTTTTGTGTTCTTGAAGGGTTGCTCTGAGTTTTCGTGTAAATCTGTTGTATATTGTTCTGTCGGCTACATTTCGTGATCTTTTCCATTGCGCCCGAGCTCTACGTTTTTTAGCCACTAGTTCCCTTATATACAGTGGGATATTGTTATATTCAGGTATATCTTCATCTGAACTAGGAGTAGACTCCCACGCAGCTTCCTGTATAAGATTAGTTAAATAGTGCTGCTGTATCAAGATTTTCTGGTTGTTTTATTCGCAACTGTAAACTTATGTTTTTTTCAATAAAGGTTTGGAATGTGTCCCAGTTCGTTCTCTTGTTCGTAAGACTATAAAGCTCTTCTTTCTTAATAATGTGACTGCTTAGTGTCATTATGATTCATGGATGGTCAGATGTCATGTCATTATTCGACTCGACCCTAGTGTAATTGGTTGATATACATGCATTACGAAGAAGTCCAACAGATATGGAATTTTTCTTATGTCTGTTGGCCAGGATGTTGGTTCGCCTGTAGAGAGAAAGTCGTGGTTGTTATCAGTAATAGTTCTTCGCAGGTTTCTGCCTTTTGTCGTGATGAGTCTTGAACCCCAATGTGTGTTTACAATTCCAGTCACCTCCGGCAATAAATTTAACTCCTAAGGACTGGAAAAACGTTTGGTACTGGATTGAAGTAATTTGATGTCTTGGAGGACTGTATATTGCCGATATTACAAATGGTCAAGGCAGAGCATATTTCCACATTTACAGCTTGTATCCATTCGGTTTGAGATTTGGGTAGTTCATGGTGTGAAATATGATTTTTAATGATAACCGCTGACCCGCCATGTGCTGTATTATCAGGGTGGTTTGTAGAGTAGATGGTATAATTTGGTATACGGAGGAAGGTTCGTTCTGTAAAATGTATTTCTGAAATGAGGATGATGTCAATCTTATTAATATTTAAAAATTCGATTAATATGTGTTTATGGTTTAGTAACCTGTTTGAGTTCTAGGTGGTAATTCACAGTGTGTTGGACATTATGAAATTATTTTGTTAAAGACAGATGACAGTAAATTCAGGATCATTTGGTTTGGGTTCATTAATTGGGCAAACATGGTTTTAAATTCAGCGAGGAGGGTAGTTATCTGATTTGTTAAGTGTGTTTGTGTGTTATTGTCAGTCTCGATGTGAGTTTGTGGTGATACTACACTTGAGAATGTTTTAGCAGGGTCTCCTCTTAGTACAATGCGGACTCGGTTTTGATTTCGAATTTGTTGACTTGCACCGAGAGTTTTGTTTCTGACGTTTATTAAGTCTCTGTATGTGGAACAGCTTTTGTAATTTGCTGGGTGGGCGCCCCCCACATAGGGCACATTGTGCAAGGGTGTTTCTGGATTTAACACATGTTTTTGAATCGGGTCCTGTACTACACTTTACGCAGTTATAGGGTCTGGTGCAATATGTTTTTGAGTGACCGTGTGATTGGCACCTTGTACACTGTAGAATGCCTCTTCTTTTATTTGGTGGTTCAACTTGTATTTTTGTATGGAGTAAGAACTGAAGTTCGTATATCTTCTTGTTGTTTACGCTGGGTTCTAAGTCCACGTAGAAAAGGGGCACCGGCTCTTCAGTACACTACATACATTACAATTAAGTCCTATGAGCGCGAACTAGGCCCATCAGCGGTACCCTGGGAATTTCACTTACTGGTTCTTACACTGTAGTCAAGTACAAGACCATTTCTTCTTTAATCTATTTTCAACAGAACTTCAACGGATAGGCTAAGATGTGCTTCAAGTCTAAGTTTATGCTTGTCTGCACCTTCACGTATTTGTTCTTTAACGAAGGGGTATTCCGATCAGTATGGAATGTTTGGTTTCTTATATACCGTTTCACATTTGCAGGACTTTGGGCTGTAACTTTTAAATTATGTTCATATTTGACATACTACAGCATCCCCGTCGTTTCAAGCCGTATGTCCAAATTAGTTTAATAACGACTCTGTAATTCAGCACTTTAGTCTCAAATAAAAGGGGACACCTGCATCCAATTACCAAGTGCATTTTCTATATTTTCAAGTCTTTCTATTTTTAGATATATGAGTTTTCCAGGTTAGTTTGCTGTCAAGCTGTAGAGCTTAGTATCTTGCTTCGTTGGTCTATGGTATTACAGTTTTGTTTATATGGACTGCTGGGTACTGTTGCCATTTTAGCGGAAATGTTACAGGCACTGACTTTTACTCGCTATTTTTCTAAGCATTCTTGTAGTAGAAGTAGATGATCTTGAACTTTCCGTGAGGCAGGTGTTGCATTTTCGCTTGCAGATAAAATGATTGTGTGGTCTACAAAGGTCCCTAAGTGGGTATATGGTGCAGTGGGCAAGTTTGATGTATAAAGCGATACAGTAAGGGTCACAATACACTTCGCTGGGGAACTACGGAGGTGATGGGATGTATTTCCGATAATTCACCTCCATATGTCACTTGGAAGTCGCGACGTGATAATTATAATTTTAGAAGGTGGTTGTATTGGTACAGCATTTTCTGTTTCGTTTTGCGAAGGAAGCATTTATGTTACACTTTATGGAATGCATTTCTAATGTCTAAGAAAACAACAGAACAGAATTTCTGTGCTTTAAATGCTGTATATAGTACATCCAACCACTCCATGACGTTGCTGAATGGTTGAGTGGTGGTGTCAAAAACCCAGCTGATGATTTGGTATCACCTCATATAATCAGTTTACGTCATTTATTCCATTTTTTTCAATAATTTGAATATTACCGACTAAGGACATGGGTCTATAAGATGTTATTTCTGTAGGTGGTTTACCTGGTTTTAATATTAATATTATTATCTTGGCAATTTTAACATTAAATTGAACAGCTACCTAATAAACGGTACTCGATGCCTTGGCAATTCAGAGAAGGTTTTGCCTGTAATAAGGTTATATGCTTTGTTTTTATTTAGGTTTTCTATTTCCACTTCTATTTCCCTAGTGCTAAACTTTTAACTGGCAATAACGGTTGTAGAGGTATATCAAGAAACTGTTCAACTTCTTCATGTATTTCGTCTGTGTGTAGTTGAAAGACCTGTGCATGATGTGCAAATAACTTGGCTTTTCTTCATCTGATCCTGACCAGCTGTAAAAATTTGCTGCTTAAATTTTGTCTAAATTTTGTGAACATATAGTTGATTGAGGTTGTTTAAATCCCTTGGTAGTCTCCGTACAGTGTTATCTTGTACTGATAATTCTTTTTAGATAGTTTCTTATTTCTCTAGTTTTAGTTTTTAGTCGATTCGCTATCAATTATATATTGGGTAAGCAATATTCGGTAGTCTAAAACGAATACTAAAGTACATTGATTATTTGAATAAGTCTATTAATAATTGTAATATAAACCTAAATTCGTGCCTCTTTTTTCCAAGTAATTTTGTACCAAATACCAAATTCCATTTATGTAGCTTCCACTGGGATCAAAATAATACAAATGTTTTGCTATTTAGACCCATACCCCTCCTATAAAAATAAAACCAAGGAGGTTGTAAGAATACTCTGGTGTTAGTTCTAAAGAGAACAGTTTTTGTATACATCCAGCGAAAAAAGATACAAATAGCAATGAAAGAATACGAAATAATAAATAGCATTAAAATAATATTTAACAGTTAATTTCCAAATATTATTCTGCAATACGTGACTGTTTCTATTTTTATAATAATTGGCATATACGACCTATTGTCGTTGCATGCACGTTTATTAAAAATGTCACCCTCTACATGCAGTTTAAAATCTGTGATAAACGTTACTTTACTTCTGTATTAAAACAGGAACTAAAGTACCTAAATTGTTTTAAAGGAATCCTTTAATTTCTGCAGACGAGATTACGTAAAGCGCAAAACGCTGCTTAATGGAAAAGAAACTGAACTTAAACTATAAATCAATAGTCAAGGGAACTTGAAAATCCGATTATGCATGCCATGAATTCAAATGATAACATTAAGGTGTCTAAGTGGTTGCATGACTGAAATATTCCGCGCCACACCTAAAATTAATTCCTCTCCGCGCACTCATAATGCATATCGCCGAAGTAGGAGAAGCATTTATTAAGACATTAGCAAAACGTAAGTCAATAAATCGTTTCATTTTTGAAACTCGTCGGAAAATTACTCTCCACTGTTAATTAAGTTATTTACTAGCACGAAATATTGCGCGCGGCAAGTTGATTCAGGAGGTGTCGTAATTGGTAGTTTCGGGCGTTGCGATTCCTTATCAAAACGTGGGAAGCAAGAAAACCACTAAATTAGATCAGGGAAAAAACAGGCTGATAATTGAATTTTGGGAGGGTCGGCAACTTTTTACGTTTTTGCGCCATTTACACCGGTATGGTTGAAAAATCATTGATCAAATTAGTGCGATGAATAGTTAAGGGGTTCTTTTAAAAATACAAAAAAATGTATATTTCATGTTTCAATTTTTAAATGTAGGAATTTAAATATTTTTTATGTGTACTTTTATTTTTTGGTTGTACTAAAATTCGTATATAATTAAAAAAAATTAAATTGCCCTTAGAGGGGACCCTAATATCATGTAAGAATTCAACGTGAGTGCCGTTGGTGTACCATAACTTCATAGTTAAGGGTGTCCATCACCAGCTCCAAAAATGTACCTAAGAATTGCACAGAATGATTAGTAAATCCATAACATGCAATGTATAGCAACCTAAATATTGTTACAAATTAATGCAACAATTTGGAAAATGCTTCTGTATATTTTAAACAATTTCCTTCTCATATTTCGATTTGTTAAGTAATCTGTAAGTAAACTTGGTAAATACTCATTGATAAATATATTGTCTTGAATATTTAATATTGGTAAAAATTAATATTTTAAAAACCTCTTCAATTTGCTTAAAAACTTAAAAAAGAAAAACCTCTTCAATTTGCTTAAAAACTTAAAAAAGAAAAGGCAAAATAAAATAATGAAAAGCAGCGAAAGGCGTATCCAAGAGTATAACGAGACAAGAAAAGAAATGAAGGAAAGGAAGGAAGAAAAGACGGTATAATGAAAAAAACATTGAGGGAGATACAAGAAAAATTTGGAAACAAAGAAATAAGGTCGTTTTATCAAGAAGTAAAGAAAAAAGAAAAGGGATACCAAAGAAGAAGCAAATACATAAAGAACAAGCAGGGGGAACTGGTATGCGAGCCAGGAGAATGGCAATATGAAAATACTACTTCTAGGAACTTCTCAATGACAATGCGCAAGAGTAGCGGGAAGAGGTAAATATGCAAATACAAAATAGAACGGAAGTAGAACAACCAAAAAAGAGGAAATAGAGGTGATAATAAGAAGGTTAAAAAATAATAAAAGCCCAGGGGAAAGTGATATAACAGCAGAAATGTGGAAAAATGGACGCAAAGCGTTAGAACAGGAGGTATACAAACTTATTAAAAGAATATGGGAGAAAGAAGAGATGCCGAGGGAATCGTCCAAAACCCCGACAGTCCCAATATACAAGAAATGGGATAAACAAATATGTGCAAACTACAGGGGGATTGCGCTGTTGGATACTTGCTATAAAATCTTAGCCCAAGTGCTAAGAAAAAGGCTGAATGAGTGTGCCGATGCAGTACTAATCTGCGTCTCAGGGTGACAAGACAGCGTGGAGAGGATAGGCAATGCTTTCCTTATGGGATTTCGCTCCGACGTTGCCAGTTCTATGCAACGGGCGATGGTATAAGTTGACTGAAATAAACGTACCAGTTACTGAGGGATTATAGTTAAGCTGTCTATATTACAATAGCCGGATTTGTTTGTCTGTGATCGGTGCGTTTTTTCTACAGAACACTTTTGTGGAGACATATGGCATCGCTGTTTGTTGCTGTTTGCCATAAGGCCCTGTACTGTCTAGTCACCCTGAGACGCAATATAGGAGAGTACTAGGCCGGTTTTAGAGGTAATGGATTAGTAGCAGACCAGATTTTTGCTATAAAGGAATTACACGCTACTTGTTATGAGTAGAAAGTCGACCTGTATGTAATGTTCATCAACTTTAAGCAAGCTTATGATAGGATCAAGAGAAACAAGTCGTACAATATCATGAATGATTTAGGAATACCAAGTAAACTTGACTAGCGAAGGAGAAATGTACAATTTTGAAAGAGTAAATACGATTGTCTAACTAGAGGTGCAAATTGATGAAAACAGAAGCGAGGATCAAGAAATAAAACCAAGAATTGTAAAAGGTAATCAAAAATATGCTGCCCTGAAGCCACTACTGAAATCCAAATTGGTGTCCAGAAATACTAAAACAAGGATATACAGGACAGTTCTGCGACCAACAGTAACTTATGCATGCGAGACCTGGGTCTTGAAACAATCGGAAAGAGACCTATTGGACAGATGGGAGAGAAAAGTTTTGAGATCCATTTATGGTGGGACGAGACCAGAAGAAGTTTGGAAGAGAAAGGCAAATAAGGAAATACAAAAATTATATAAGGAACCTAGGATACTTAAGAAATGTCATGTAGAAGTAATAATGCAATTAGGTAAAAATAGTGTGCCCTAGGCCTTCATGGCCTGTAGAAAAAAATAAATAATATCTTTAATTTGCTTCTTATCATATTGGTTCTATTAGTTGGAGTGGAATATAATTGCCAATATATTAATACCGTAGCCAGAATTTTTACAGAAGCAGGGTTTTATTTTACTTTAATTATCAATTCTTATAGAACTTAAAGAGTTAAATTTACAACATTTTTGGTATGAATATCAGTAATAGGTACTCATTTAATCATCTGTCTATTTCCCAATGAATAAAATATTATCTTCGGAATGGGTTAGTTGACTGGCTTTCCTTTCTATGTTGTACAAAAATATTATCTTATCTAAAGTTCGTCTCCTTTGTACATGGAATGCCATAATCGCGATGTATCGGGATATTCTTTTTGCTGCATTTTTCTTGGATTTGTTTGGTCTATTACCGATTTTTCATTTCTGAAGTCTGCCGACTTTAAGTTCTGCTTCTTGTTTCAGCCTTCGATTTATCAGTTGTGAGAGAGAGAGTTTTGTATACCATGTTAAGCAAGGCTATTGGTCTGTAGTTATTGGCTAAATTCTTATTACCTTTTTTGTAGATGGGGTAAATGAGCGCCTTTGTCCATTCTTCTGGAATTTCTTTTCTTTTCCATACTTCTTTTATTAATTCATATATTCTTTCTAGTACCACTACATCTGCGCATTTGATCAGTTCTGCCTCTATCTTGTCTGTACCCGTACTCTTGCCATTTTTTGATTCGTAATTATTTCCATAAATTCTTCGAAGGTCGGTTCTGGTACTAGGTTTTCTTTTTGTTGACATGTTTGGTTTTGTTCTTCAGCATTCGCTTCCTTTTCTGTTAGTATTTTTGAGAAGTGACTGGCCCAGATTTCTACCATTTCATTTTCATCCATGCATAGTTTGCCTTTTTCATCTCTAAGGCCTATCGCCTGGCGTTGGAAAGCTTTCTTTTCTTCCTTTATGTTTTTGTACATATTTTTTATATTTTAGTTCTTGAGTGTCTCTTCTATTTCTTCCATTTTCTCCTCTTTTGCCTTCCTCTTATTTTCTCTACAAATATCGTGCGCTTTATTTCTTGCTGCTTTGTACTTCTCTTTAATTCCGAAAATCCTATTTTCATCATTACTATTCGTAACTTTTTCCTCTCCTCTATTTCTTTCTTGCATTCTAGGTCAAACCAATCTTTTTGTTTTGTTTCTTTTCTTGTTCCTAACTTCCATGCACTTTTTGTTATTATTTCTTGCAATTGCTTCCATTCTTCTTCCGTTCTATTTGCTTGCTTTTGCTGGATAGCCATGTTTCTAGTATTTGTTTGATATTCCTGTCTAGTTTTGTCTACCTTTAGTGCTTCTGTATTCCATATGGTTTCCTTTGATTTTGTTCTTTTGGTATTTTCTAACGTTTGTCTAATTTGTGCTATTACTAGCAGGTGGTCGGAACTTATGTCAGCAATTCTGTATGTTGTTATGATCACTATTTTAGAGGCATGTATTTTTTGAATTATCAGGTGGTCTATCTGGTTTTGCGACTTTTTGTTTGGACTAATCCATGTCGCTTTATGCGCATCTTTTCGTTTTAGCAATAGTGCTTTTGATTATCATTCTCTTGGATGCTGCGAAGTCTATCATTTTCTGGCCGTTGTCGCTAGTTTCTTTGTGTAAGCTTTCCCTTTCTGCTATTTCTTTATTCCTATCTTCTCTGCCTATTTTTGCATTCACGTCTTCTATTATGACTTTTATGTCATATCTGGGAATCTTATCTAGTTTCCTCTAATTGTTCGTAAACTTCGTTTTGGTCTGCTTGTTCCGAAACTTCTGTTGCGTGTACGCTTATAATAGTTATCTTTCTGTATTTGGTTTTTAACCTTAGGAGGCTCATCCTTTCATTTTTTACTTCGTAGTTTATCACTTATTTTTTCAATTTTCTTTTTATCAGAAAGCCTGCTCCTAACCTATTTGTCTCTCCTCCTCCGTTGCAACATATATAGTCTTCGAGGATGGATTGGGTTATTCCTTTTATATTCGTTTCGTGTGTTGCCGGTATGTCTATGTCATATTTTCTTGTTTCTTCTATCAGTTGTTTACTTTACCTTCTTTATTCTAACCCCTAGTTCTTCTAGTCTTTTTATCCATCCTCTCGGTTTTTCATCTTCTCTTATTGTCTTTGCTATCTATTTTAGTTCTTCTGGTGTGTACTTGGTTATCATTTCATTTGTATCTCTTTTGAAGAAGACGGCAGATCAATTCGTACCAAGACGGAACAGGCCTCAAAGGCCTACACCTTGATGATGATGATCTTTTGTAAAACAAAACAATATTATAAACATTAAGCATTACGTTAAGATATTTTGTATTAGTTTCAATATACTTATTTTCATTCCACTATTGTAGACTGTTGCCCCCTCCCACCAGGAGGCGAGTACCGCAGTTTGGGTAATGCTGATCTAAATAATTGTCCAATGCAGACTTTCTTTATTTGTTTCACTATATTATAAATGGCGCCACTTAAAATAAAGTACCTAATTATGGTCCTCCCTGTATAGTGTATATATTTAAAAAAATATAAATTGCAAGATTTACTGGTAGATATTGTTAAAGACCAAACCTTTCCATGTAATTAAATTTATTCATTCAAATACCTTATCAGTACAGTTCAATTAGAGTTTCGTATATTGAATGATATACCCTAAACCTTAATTTTAAAAACCAATTGGTAGGCCATAAAGTTTCTGTAAATACCCTGTATTTGCTTTGAAAAGTGTTTTCTTAATGCAAATTGACAACAATCTGTATAAAAAAACTGTTGTTCTTTATCTAGAATCCAGAGTTTAGCAACGGATTCTACATAGGTTTTCGTAAGTGCTATAAATTAACATTCTTTGTGTTAATATGTCTGTCTGTTGACTAAATCAATTGGGGTTTTTGTAATTGACGTAAAAAAACTGACTGAAGAGCGTAAATTGCTTCTAAATGAGCAAAAACAATACCTTTCATGACTAAATGTTCGTCAGCGACTACTGCAGTTTTTTACGATTTTCAATTACGAATTAAATTGCCCGATTTGTGTTGATTGTATGGTACGACCATTCCCGAATAAATCTGATAACAAGCTTTGTTGAAAGGTTTTAGAAGACATTCATAAATTGCTAGGATAAACGAATATAATAATTATTAACTAATTATAAAATCGTGATTATCTGGACAAAGAGGCAGGCGGATTTGAAATCATCAAAAGTAACCTTTTATGCGCCTCGCTGTAAGTTTTGACCTTTGGCAGCCTCCCCACCCCACTGGAACTTAAATGTACTGTCAGAGCCTACTTACATTTTCTTATTACAACCACAAACTAATGATGTGACTTCTAACAGTAAACCACCTTACATGCTTTATGCTTTAGGCTTTCAGAAAGTTAAAGCTGTTTAATTCTAGAATTAACTTTGTTTGACCAAAAGAATAAAACTTTGGAGCAGCGCAAAATGTGAAAATGAACGCTTTAAATCTAATCTTCTCCGACTTTGAAGAGGGTTCAGAGTCTCCATTATACTTAAACTTTAACGTTTTGTAGGTCTATATCGGGAAATCGTATTAAATTCATCCCCGGCGGATTGCTGCAAAAGTCCCCAGGACTCGCTCTTCTGGAGCTGAAAGGGAATCCTCTGGTTGGAGTCGACGCCGATGCTTTCTCGTTCCTGCCTCGTCTGCGCAAGCTGCAAGTATTATGTTCCCTGAAAAGTATCAACACTATTTACTAACATTTGTTATCTACCCACACTTGGAAAAATTAAATTACCTTCAGGGTTTTAGAACTTTGAAGGTATTCCTTTTTATATCTGAGTTGAAGCGGCTCATTCGAAAAAAAAATGCTTACTACACATTTCTTGGTACTGAAAACATTCGAAACAGTATCTGGATAAAACCGACTTGTAATGCTGTCATATACAGGATGTCCTAGTAAAAATCAATTAACTTAACGAAAAAGAAACAGAACCTATTTCGTATTGGTATTAAAAAAATTAATGTACGTTTCTAAAATGAAACTACACACTTGGAACGTTTTTATTACCAAATTTATACCAAATATATTTATACTCGGCGTTTGTTGTTTTACAATCCAGTATTACTTTATAGATATAATTCCATAGCCTATTCTTAGAAATACTATTTAACAGTATTTCTTAATTACATGGCTGAGAAGAAAAAAATGCGAAAATACACACAATTGTATTCGAAAAAGGAGTTACCGTTGAGCTAACACAAGCGAAGATTTCATTGATTTCCTTGTCCTATTTAGAAATGCAGTTATACAGTTTAACTATTATATTATAGTATAACTGATTGTTTTGCATTTCGTTTGGTTGTGATTTATCTTTATTATGATATAAGTATGTTTTCAATTTTTACTAATAATTTTTTGCCATTAAATTGATTGAAGGCATTCTTGTCGCATGTGTTAGCTGTTAAGGTTTCTGACTAGTATTATTATTGTAAAATTATGCGAATAACAATGCTAACACTGCTTTCAGTTATAAAAAGCCTTAATTCAAATCCTGTAACAGCCACTCTATAAAATCGTATTCACAATTATGAAATTGTCTTGACCTACTAAGATGCAAACAAAAGGTGAATAGCTTATAGTAAATACCTAAAATATTGGTTTTGGGGTGATCTTCAAACCCACCCATGTAACTGAATCATCCATTGGTTTGGTTATCCAATAATATAATTATCTACAAAGTTTTCACATCATACAAGTACGTAAGAAGCGTGGCAAAAAAATTAGGGCAGGCCGTGTACATGAAAACGTATATAATAGCTATTTCGTGAGGCTACCTTTGCACTATTCAAGTAAATAATGTTAGGTTACAAACTGTCAATATCAGAACAAACAAAATTTATTAACTTCATAGAAATGTTTTCTAGTGTAATACGAAAAGTATGTATGGTTGAGTCTTATTTCGGACGACACACTGACTGCGTAGAGATATCAAATAATTCTTCAACCTTTTATCAATACGTTTGCATATCGACGAATTTCTGAATAGATTCTTTTACCTGGAGTTACAGCTCGTTCAGCTTATAAAACTATTGCATACCTGCAAAAATTCTTTGACAGTTTGATAAGCAGGAATATACTGATACCCTGGCCGCCACGCTCGTGTGGTGATTTAAAACCACTAAACTTTTTCGTTTGGCCATACCTAAAATATTCAATTTTAAAATTCCAATAAATAACGTTGAAGAACTTACGCAAAGAATTCGAAGACTGTGCGAAGGAATAAACAGCACGCCACAATTTTTGCGAAATGCGATTGATGGGGTGCAACGAAGAGCACGTACATGTATTGAAAAGGGCGGTGGACATTCTTCCCCCTTTAGTAATGCTTATTTTTGTTATTTCGACAATTACAGTTGATAACCGAATGTTATTTACTTATTCAGGAGTAGCGTGAAGTTAGCCCCACGAAATACATTACATAACCATAACCATAACCACATACGCTTTCATGTCCACGGCCTGCTCTAAATTAGTTTTTCCTCCATCGTCCTTTACTATTCTTTCTAGTATATATTACAGCAATATGTAAACTTCTATCTAATTAATGAGTCAAGGAATCATAGAAACTACCGAACCATCACAGGATGGTTTCCTAGGTCAGGTATGTGAATTTGCACATTTTTCAGAAAGTGAACTTACTGATCTTCATAAAAATCTATTAAAAACCGCGAGTCAGTTGCATTGTTTCATAGTTTCGAAATGATTCATCTTAGGAATGTTTATCAGAATGATCACAAACTTACGCAGATTCAGTATAAACATACCTTGTGTGACATCCTGTACGCATTCAATAAATAGTGTCTATAACAAACACATCCTATGATCCTAAAATCAATCGAATGTTGTTCAAAGTACCAAGCTTCACAATAAGGAAATACAGGAAAATTGTAATGTAAATTAAAATTTATAATATTTGGATTTTCTAGGATTTTGTCTGAAGCCCGCGAATTATCAACCTTTCCAAGCTTAAACGGAACCGCAGCCCTGGAAGTGCTAAGGCTAGACCGAGCTGGAATAACCTCGGTGCCCACCTCGCTGTGTTACACCTGCCCAAGATTAAAGAGT
Organism: Limonius californicus; assembly: GCA_014611495.1. Classification (NCBI taxonomy): domain Eukaryota; kingdom Metazoa; phylum Arthropoda; class Insecta; order Coleoptera; family Elateridae; genus Limonius; species Limonius californicus. The sequence goes on along the minus strand of JABXWE010000334.1, from coordinate 29,248 downwards.
TTGTAAGTAGTACAACTTCTCTGACAAATTTCCATTTTTCACGCTCCCATCTTGCAGGGACTTAAAATCCAACAAGCTCAACGAAATCCCGGATTTGAGCAACTGCAAGGACATGCGGGTCCTGTAAGTACACGTAATTATTATTTCCTTTGCAAACTAAATAAAGTGAATAGTTTTAGTAAACAACAATTGTGTTTAGAGATTTAGCCAGCAATAGAATCAAGTCTCTGTCGGAACGGCCATTCCGAGGCATGTCGCAAATTCATGACCTGCTTCTGGCGCACAACGAGATCGAGTATATTCCGCAAGACGCTTTCTATGGTCTCTCCAAACTGCAAGTCTTGTAAGTATTTAAGCGAAACTTTAAATTTCTAAGCTGTGTCCGCACAACCACAACCTTAGTCTAATTTAAATATACCAAACGGCTTATTGATCAGAAAGAATCGCATCAATTTGTAGTACTTTCTCATGTCAGAGAATTAAAAAGATTTACTTGCTATTTTCAAGATAACGGATATGTAAAACCGGGATCACAGCAATGTTGTCTCGTTTTTCAAACTTATGAATCATGACAGATCCATCATTGTTGTCTCTTCGAGTGAAATTGTCAAATTAAAATAATTTAATAGGTAGGTATGCCAATTTTGAATCAATTCTATAAACTTTGGAAAACCCCTTACCACCACGGTATTTAGAACAACTCAATACGTATTTGGGCAACTAAGCTGCCATCGTCAGTAGCAACTAACTAAAATATCTTGACTGAGGAATACCTCTGGAGATAAGTCACACCAAGTCAACAATTGAAGTCCAAATATATACTTAAACCACCATCTTTAATCAGTCGTATTTTGAACCATCAATTGTATGATTTTCGCTAAAAGTAAGTAAAGGATAACACGTGGATAATTGTTACGACAATGCCTCCCTGAAGGGATCTCGGTGGAGCAGTGTGGATACGCGCCGCCACTCGAGGTCCCCGCGATATTCGGCCCGATCGGTCGAGGTGTCGAATCCCGACTGGGGCGACCGCATTACGCTTAGTTAAGTTTCGGGTTCATGTTGCATGAATGGTTAGTGTGTAAGGGATGCCCGTACCCCCTTGAAGTAATGCGAGGAGGTTCCGGGGGCGGGGGGCCGGTCGTATAAATGAATGAGAAAAAAAAATTTCACACCTATTTTTTATGAGTTAGGAAATCTTTAAACTACGACAGTAACAGCATAGGTTGCACTAAAATAGGTAGTTCCTGGTGTTTACTGAAAACCCTTGCGATATATAATAAGTAGACACAGGAATAGGTGTTTTAATGGGGGAGGAATCAGGTTTATAAACAAGGTTTATCAAAACTGTTAATATTACCATTTACTTTCGGCATAGACCGCGTGGTCATTTGGGAACCACACCCAGCATTATCAGGTAAGAACCGACTTGTAGCTTGTCTGCCTTTACAAGCATTTGCTCTAGAAGTTTGCGCAATATTTTAATATTCTATTCACTCTGAAGATGCAAGCTGCAATGTCTTGCGAAAAGTTAGTTTGTATGGGTTCACAAACAGCTAACAGGCATAAGCCGATTAAGTATTATTGTCCTGCCAATCAAAATACATTAAGATCCAATCCTCGTCCGCCCCAAGGTTTTATTAATATAAGCACAACGCCCTGTTTAGGCAGGCAGGGCCTACGAACAAATATGGCTCAAACTTCTAGAGCAAATGCTTGTAAAGGCAGACAAGCTACAGGTCGGTTCTTACATGATAATGCTGGGTGTGGTTCTCAAATGACGACGAGGTGTAAGCCGAAAGTAAATTGTGTTGTTGACAATTAGAGAAAGTCTCAAAGAATATATTTATCAAAACTGTTTCCTGAGTGTAACATTATTTCAAATGTTTTCTTTTTAAGAGTATAGTTTCTATTTTTTTTTCATTTATTCATACTACCCCCCCCTCGGAACCGCTTTCGCATTACTTCAGGGGGTGCAGGAGTCCCTTACACACTAATCCTTCATGCAACATGCACCCTAAACTTAACTAAGTGAAATACGGTAGTTGCCTCAGCCGGGGTTCGACCATGCAGCCGATCGGACCGCATTTCACTATGACCTCAACTGACAACGCGTATTCGCACTGCCCCTCCGAGGTCCCTATATTTTCTATTTAAGACCTTCTAGATACATTAGAAATATCTAATGGCCAACCAGTTATGAATAGTAGACCTCCGTCCATGGAAAGTAATATAGTATGAGATATTTTTATTACAATTTTAATAATATCGTACGGTTAACAATACATAAGATTAACATTTTTCATACGTGATGCAGTTTCATGTAGACAATCAATATTATATTACTATTAAAATCTTGGATGTTTATGTAAAAACGGGTATCCCATACGAAAAATATTATATTATTCCCTTGTTCTATGTATTACATCGATAGCAGTATGAACCTATAGATGTTGCGCCGAATACTCTTCATTACATCTAAGTCATCATATTACAAACCTTACGTTTTGTTAAGAAAATTTGGTATTTCTTAGAACAGTAAGGAATATCGTTACTATCGTAATATGTAATAGAACCACTGTTAAAATAGAACCATTGTAGAATAGTGCCACCATAGAGATAAAGCCACTGTAGAAATAGTGCCACTGTGCTAATAGTACCATTGTTGAGATAGTGTCACCCTAGATATGATGCCACTGTAGAAATAGTGCCACTGTAGAAATAATACCATTGTAGAAATAGTACCACTATAGAGATAATATCACTGTAGAAATAGTGCCACTACAGATGTAGAAACAGTGCCACCATAGAGATAGTGCCACTGTAGAAATAGTACCACTGTAGGAATAGTACCACTGTAGAAATAGTACTATTGTAGAAATGGGTCACCATAGAGACAGTGCTACCATACAGATAATACCACTGTAGAAATAGTGTCGCTGTAGAAATACTGCCACTATAGAAATATTACCATTGTAGAAATAGTGCCACCATACAGATATTGCCACTATAGAAATAGTGCCACTGCAGAAATATTACCATTATAGAAATAGTCCCACCATAGAGATAGTGCAATCATAGAGATAGTGCCACCATAGAGATAGTGCCACCGTATAGATAGAGCCAAGATAGAGATAATGTCACTGTAGAAATAGTCCCTCTGTAGAAGCAGTGTCCTTGTAGAAATAGTGTCACTGTAGAAACAGTGCCACTGTAGAATTAGTACCATTGTAGAAATAGTGCCACCATAGAGATCATGCCACTGTATAAATAGTGTCGCTGTAGAAATACTGCCACTATAGAAATATTACTATTGTAGAAATAGTGCCACCATACAGATATTGCCACTGTAGAAATATTACCATTATAGAAATAGTCCCACCATAGAGATAGTGCAATCATAGAGATAGTGCCACCATAGAGATAGTGCCACCATATAGATAGTGCCAACATAGAGATAATGTCACTGTAGAAATAGTCCCTCTGTAGAAACAGTGTCCTTGTAGAAATTGTGTCACTGTAGGAATAGTGCCACTGTAGAAACAGTGCCACTGTAGAATTAGTACCATTGTAGAAATAGTGCCACCATATAGATAATGCCACTGTATAAATAATACCATTGTAGAAATAGTGCCACCATAAAGATAGTGCCACCAGATAATGCTACTGTAGAGATAGTGCCACTATCGAAATAGCTACCCGGATTCAAATGTTCACGTGTTTTTGTACAGATTATACAGCGTGGTGATAAAGTTTCGCACAAAATTCAAAATTTTGATATTTAAAGGTTTTTGGGAAAACACTGAAACACTTGACATAAATTTATTCTATAGATTTTTGTTTTCTGCGCTATGACGTTATCATTAATTTTTTAAATGGCGACCCCATTTTTCTTACTTTATTTGGATAGACCTCCTCACTAGTTAAACAGCGATATAAAGTACCTCACATAACAATTTTTCTGAGTAAAATACACAAAGTTAAAAGATTCATAATTTGTTTTCAATGAAAATAAGAACATTATGAATAAGATCACCTAACGAAAATTTTCACATTAGGGCTGAAGCTTTCCATTTCTAAACGGACCACGCGCTTTAAATCGTCTAAATTGTTTGACCTGCTAATGTACACTCGAGATTTCACATTGCCCCCAATCACAACAATAATAAAAATATGTATAGCAAATAATAATGAACATTAATTTAATATCACAAATCAGTGTTGAACTCAACTGTTCTGTTACAAATACTATAGATTTAAAGATAATAATAATATTGAATTACTCCCCCTCGTAACACAATTCTATGACACTGAGGTGTTTCTAAGTCAATTGCTTACCAAATTGCTAGCCATCCGTTTGCTTGATGGCTAATTTGCTCGCAGTACTATAAGTATAACTGCATTAACGCAGAAGAACACATTGTTCTGTTAGGCACCTCAGTTTTTAAAACAATTTAACATATCTTTCGCTTTCTATTTTAAATATTTATTTATCTACCCGTGCATGTGAGTGTGGTCGTGGATATCGTGGAAATAACTAATCCGATTTTAACACGTAGAGCAGCGCTGGCCAATTAGCTGCCCGCGAACCAAATCAAGTTTATGAAATTTTAAATAAATATCTGTGTTTCAGATATCATTTTATAAATAAATAATATAATATTTTGAGATAATATATAGCATCGCGAACCGCGAGTAAACCGCATGCGAGTAAATGGTGGCGAGCAAATCGACGCGAGCAAGAAGACGAACATCCATTTTGATGGTTTTGGCACATTCCTAAAATATAAAATAAAATACGTGCAAAAGGAGTGTTACCCACAGAATCTAATCGAAATCATTTATGTAGTAGTTTATATGAAATATCTATGAAATATGAAATATTAAATGTGATTTGTAAGAAACTTATAATATGCTGATCTATGTTAGTAAATTGCAGATATAGCTCTCATCGAGCCACTAGTATTTATTAACATTTCGATATAACATATTTGTTATACGATTCACATGATTAATTATGTTTTTTTAACAGTTGTATACCTGAAAAAGGGAATTAAAAATTAAAATATGTGGTTCTAAATTGACCGAAGTGTGTAAATTTCCTGCTAAATGTAAATATAAATTGAAAGTGAGATAAATATTCAAATTTCGTCATTGATAATTTGCTGTATTATTCGATATTTAACCAAGAGAATCCCACTTCATCCTAAATGTTCAAAGGAAAAACTCATCAGCTAACATGGCGTCATTAATCACTCTCCGTTTTAATTGAATGAAGTATCCTATCAATAGCTTTCTTGTAAATTGAACAGGAAAACTGGAGTAGTAGCTATAACGATTAATGGAACAAGCTTCTTCCTCGATGCAGCCTTCCAACAATAACCAAATTGGGCGAATTAACAAATTAGTTATTCAAAACCTCGATAATACCCTTCGGTGATTAAGTAATCGTACAAAACAATTTAGACCTAGAGAGCACAATCTGTCTAGGTTACACACTAAATTACTCTGTTATTAAATTTAACTTTATTTTTGTGCAGGAATTTGGAGAGCAACCACGTGTCTTACATTCATCCAGACGCATTCCTTCCCATATCTCATATTGAAGATCTGTAAGTTAATCAAACTTATTCGAATATTCTTCCGTACATCCGTTCTATTCTTTTCAGCAACCTTGGAAACAACATATTTCCACATTTACCAGCAGCCGGACTAGAACGTCTCTTACACCTGAAGACATTCAATAATCCCAACTTGCGCGATTTTCCATCGCCTGAAAGTTTCCCGCGCATCCAGACATTAGTGTTAGCGTATGCTTACCATTGTTGTGCCTTTTTACCTCTCATTCCATCTAATCCTCCACCCCCTGCGAGGGTTAAAGATATAGTAGTTTTCCCCGACGAAGATGACGACATCGACCCTAACATCTGGAACTCCAGCGTCATAGATCTATGGCCACAGATGCGTAAGTGAATGTTGGTTTACAGAACAACTCCATATAAATATACCATCCTTTAGTTAAAAGCTTGTAAGGCTCCACAAGCACTTACCAGCTGGAATATTTAGTACTTGGTACGCTCGTTTTTGATAATTTAGTGCAACAGTACATAACAACTGCAAATGCTACTTTTTTGTAGGAAATCGTCTAGCAATGGTGACAACAAGGGGCTACGAAGGGGGTCAAACGAGCTAAAATTAGCCTTTCCTATTGTCAGTAATAATTATTACTAAATGTAGGAGTTGTTTAGTATATACTCAACTCTAGACTGAAACGGTATAATCAATGAAATTATTTATGTTTGTAGAAAATATAAGCCACAAGTTGGGGAAGAAATTCAGAGACCTATGGGATCGCATCGGAGGCTCTGATTTCACCTACCCTGGAAACTTTCCATCTTACGTTGAAGAGTACTCAGAAGAGGAACTGACGAAAATATCGGGTAGTGATATTCCGCCTGGAAAAATCCAGTGTCTTCCGCTTCCTGGACCATTTCTTCCATGTCAGGATTTGTTCGATTGGTGGACCCTTCGTTGTGGGGTCTGGTTGGTTTTCCTCTGTGCCATGCTTGGTAATGGTACGGTCGTCTTTGTGCTTATATTTTCGAGGAGCAAAATGGATGTTCCCCGTTTTCTTGTATGTAACCTAGCCGCTGCGGATTTCTTCATGGGTATTTATTTAGGTAATGTGTCATATTGTAATTACAATTTCAAAAGTGTATCCTTGTTTTTGCTTATTTATAGGTTTTCTCGCAGTCGTGGACGCCTCCACCCTGGGTGAGTTCCGAATGTACGCCATTCCATGGCAAATGAGTCCTGGGTGTCAACTTGCGGGGTTTCTGGGTGTCCTGAGTTCAGAGCTGTCGGTGTTTACTCTAGCGGTTATAACCTTGGAACGTAACTATGCAATAACACATGCGATGCATCTCAACAAAAGATTGTCTCTCAAACACGCCGGTTACATCATGATATGCGGCTGGTCTTTCGCTATAGTAATGGGTCTGTTGCCCATCTTCAGCATCTCTGATTACAGGAAGTTCGCAGTCTGTCTTCCTTTTGAAACCAAGAATATAGCTAGCCTAGCATATGTGGTGTTCCTCATGTTTATCAACGGGATAGCGTTCCTGATCCTCATGGGATGCTATCTGAAAATGTATTGTGCTATTAGAGGCTCCCAGGCCTGGAATTCTAACGATTCCCGTATTGCAAAAAGGATGGCGCTGTTAGTGTTTACTGACTTCTTGTGTTGGTCCCCAATTGCATTCTTCTCACTAACTGCCGCGTTTGGACTCCAACTAATATCTCTTGAACAAGCCAAAGTGTTTACAGTGTTTGTGTTACCATTGAACTCTTGTTGTAACCCCTTCCTGTACGCCATTTTAACTAAGCAATTTAAGAAAGACTGTGTTATGATATGCAAAGCCATCGAAGAGAGTCGAGTGACGCGCGGTATTGGACGCTGCCGACATAGTTCGAACTTCAGCAACCGGCAGACGCCGGCAAATACTAACAGTTTAGCAGATAGGTCTTCTCGCGAAAACCAGAATCACCATGCTCCCCAGTGCACCTGCAACGTTAAGCTTCTTGGAGATTCCAATGCAACCCCTTCGCGCCCGGACCGCAAAACGACCGTCCGCGAATGGCTTTTAAACAAAGCCCGATGGCTCCTGTGTGTGAGGAGACCAGCAAGGCACAGGCCCCGTTCCGACCAGTATACTTATCAAATCGCCGAAATACAGCAAAAGCAGCACAAGCGTGCTTCTTCCGTATCCTCCAGTGAAAATTTCAGTTCTTCCCGCTCAGATTCGTGGAGGCACAACCACCACTGTGGTATTCCCCTGAGGCTGTTGGACCCGAAGCGGCGGGCTTCTTCGTGGTTGGTAACACGTAAGACTTCTCAAGATTCCAATCTATCTAGTTCGAGAAACGATTCTTCGGGATCAGCGACGACTGCCAGCACCAGTACGTGGAGGATCTCCCGCTCCAGCGCTTCCAGCAACGAGCCGGCCCGTTTACGGACCAAACCCAGATTGACTCGTCAGTGTGCCATTCAGGATGAGTCTGAACCTCCTGGTTCCCCAGGCAGGTTAACCGTCCGGTTTCTGACCACTATTCCTTCAGCTGCAGAAAATAGCATGCAGATGGAAGACGAGCCCAGTATTTTGGTGACCCCTTCGAAGGATAGGGAGGGTCCCTTATATGCCATTTTGCACGCTCAGCCGGTAACGCCTGCTCGGAGACAGTCTATTGTTACACTGCATCCTGCAGAGCCTCATCCTGCCCCAGAGGATGTTTCTAGTCAGCCCGAACCGGGCCCATCCAACCCCGAACCCGATGCAACGAGATAATAATAAGTACCTAAGACTACCAAAATATTTTGATGTAAGTCTGCGTTTTTGTATTATATTTATTACATTTGTACATACTAAGCGAATGAGTGATGTATGAGGAATAGTTGAAAATAAGAATAAATTATTTATATTGTATAATTATTAATATAAAATGTTATTTACACAAACGTTTCATGTTCAAGTTACTTATAGGAGTATGAAATAAAACATTTCCATACTGTTACTATCTACTTGACTTAAAATTAACTAGCCTAGTACATATGTATAAATACTTAATAAGGACATCTAGTTACTTTCAAATTCAACCACAAAGGCGCTACTTCGAAAACAAATCCAGTTGCAATTTAATGTGGAATAAAACCCGTTCTTGACTGTGACATTTTGAATGGCACCTTTTGTTATCTATGTAATAGGTCCAACACGGCACAGTGCATAGCTTCCACAAACCTGAATAGGTAAGGCAAATTAAAATACAATTGTGGACGTACCATTGACTGTATTTATCCGACTCATGAAAAGGTACCATTAAGCCCTGGTTCTATTTAGAATACCCATGAGTAAGAAATATCTAGTCTAAAAGTACATCTACCATTTGACGTATAAATTCTGACCATTTCAAATTTTCATGTCCTTGCAACCGGATTTTTAGCGAAGCTTAGAACAATTATGATATGTATAGGACAGAAACCAAAGTAGGCACTATGTTTAGGAACAATGTAAAACCCTCTGTTTCTTAACGGGTAGTATAAGTTAGTAAGAATCTCGTTTTAATGAGTAACAAGTTTTATTTCACAAAATGCAAGTAATTCTATTCTGTCCGCGCCATATAACTAACACTAATTAAATCTCGCAAGTTAAAACGACGTCCTGGAAGGCAGTCTGCTGGTAGATCTCGAGGAGGTTAAAGGCACTGGATTTTTATTGACGTCTGTGTACTCTGCATCACATTTGCTGAGGATTAGGTCTCTAGACCTTTTAAACTCTTCGAATTTACTATGAAGCAAACTTAGCTCCGACCTTGACGAAGTAGGCTCAGGTACAGAATCTTCGACGTTTTCTTCGTCTACTTCCTGTCATCAAAAGGTAAGTGTTACGAAAAATTGTTAGCGATTTCAGAAACTAGTTTTTAGTAATGTATTGTAGGTAGTTTTTATCTATTTGAGTAAAGCCAGCGTCAACAAAAGAATGAGTTAATGCCGACGTTTTATTTTTAATTTTTAATAATTAATTAATATAATGATTACAATGATCAATCTCGAAAACGTTGAATACGGATTTTGGGTATATTAAACACAATCTGATATTCAAACTTAGGTATACAAACAGACGAACCTGTATTTCTGAGAAAGTCACTGGTTGGGTTCGATACCTTGTAGAAGACCCTCTTCTTCTTTTAGGAACAACCCTACGATGAAGCCTTGACATGGGTTCAGGATACACCGTGTCCATAGCTACGGTTTAAAACGGTTAATTAACTCCACGGTTGGTTCAGGAATTTGGTAAACATGTTTGCGATGATGCCGTGAATTCGCGAAACTAAACTTAAAGGAATAGCGCGTGAGTTGTAAAATTATTTATAATACGGATCATTATGAAGGAATGCAAACTCTGACAAAGAATTGCTGGTTCCATTGCAGTGTTAACTTCCTCGGTCGTCAACCTTGATTTAATTGCCGCAAAATTGAAAATTACGCCTGAATATCCGCACCGCATTTCGGGGTCAAAACAACAATGTTTACATCTGTTGCGAATCCGGTTATTTTTGCCATGCATCGCTGTTATAACGCGGCCCGCTTGTTCCTGATTGTCCTATTTGGGGGATTTCGAAGAAGTTAGGTCGAAAAATTCTGCATGCGTAACTGTGACTCACTAATAGTAAATAACTGCCATTTTTGTTCGTTTTCCGTGGTTTTAGCTAATTAGGTTTCGCAAGCCTTATAAGTTGCGGCGGGTTTACTTACTTGGTACTGCGGATGTGCAAGATGGCATTTCAAAGTTGCTGATTAGCACTGCAGGAGTACTAACTCAAAATTGCTAATTCACTGCTGTTAAAGTCTACATTACATGTCGCTTCTCTGGATAAACCTTATAAGAATTTCGGCTAATTTTAAACTCGAACACGTCGCGACGCAGTCGGCGCGACGCTAGCTACAGTTTGCCTTAAAAATAGCGAATGCCGCGAAATACAATTCTTGCGGAACACTTCTGGTTCATTCGGCAATCCTGTGATGATTAATTTCTATCATACGAATTTCCAAGGGAAGTTGCTGTACCTGCCGGCCTCTAATACTTAAAAGACTTATATGAAAGATCTAAAAATAAAGACCACGTTAATTGTACTTGAAATGGACATCCGCGCACCATTCTGTGGTGCGAAAGTAGCTGCAATAATATTTACTGAACAATTCTCATTTGCCTTCTGCGTACGTTGTGTTGCCTATGTTCAACCGTAGTGTTACGGATTAAAACGAAAACCAGCAAAGTTACTTTCAATTCGAGAGTTTAATAAAGTATTATAAACTCAAGGAAGATAAAAATTTATTTATTCAACCAGAACACGAAAATCACATAAACATAGAACTTCGCCTCATATGTCGCAATTCTACAGAGTGTCCAAACATGGCGAACAAGCTCAATAGTATGTTACTTGCGGTTGTTTAGTTTACCTTAGAAAAGTATATTACAAATTCTAGAACGCCATTTATTTTAATATTCAGATATCGTCAAAGAAACATGCAATACACAAGAACGGACTTGAGTTATGTGTCAATAATTAAACTGATTGTGCTTGTACAAAACTTCTAATACATTTGAAAAATGTACAGTTATACCTCATGTAATACAATAAAATTAATAATACTGATTGTACTCACAGAGTCACAGGAAATATATTTCTGTAATAGAATTGAACAGAAACAGTTAATTCTAATATAATAAAATTAAATACAAACACTCTTAATCAGTGAAGGGAATTCTTCCGGTCAAAGTTTATCTGTGACATTTTCGTAGGTATGTCAGTAAAAAAGTTGTACCTAACTCAATATTCAATCAATTGTGAACTCTCCGTCGACATAAAAAAAAACTCCGTTTGTTGTTGGTGTACGTACATAGATGCCGAGAGCAATCTTAACATTTAGGGGTGCCGGGAGATCCTTTCTCTCATTTACCTCGACATGTTCACAAAAATGGAAAAGAATGGAACGTCCGCGTAGGTTCATTCTCCACAAGGAGGTGGACTGCTGGAGGGGTCAGTCGGGTACCGCACCGGAACCCTGAATATAATAAGTAGATATCTTGTATGATACTGTCCCAGAATACGTCCTCCGTTTCCACTTTATCGAAAGACTTTTCTAGATCTATGTAGTATAAGTGTACTTGCTTGTTTGTCGCTATCACTTTTTTGTTAATTTATCTCAGGAAGAATATTAGGTCTTGCGTGCTTCTTCTCTTCCTGAATCCGCACTGCGCTTCTTCCAATGTTGCGTCTAATTTTTCCCTTAGTTTTTGTTCTATGACCCTTGCATGTAGTTTGCCAGGTATATTCAGAAGAGACATGCCTCTAAAATTGCCGTACTCTCTTGCGTCTTCTTTTTTATGCATTGATGCTATTATTCCTACCTGCCTCTCCAGGGGTGTACACCATTCTTTTAAACATATATTCAATACTTTCAGCAATTCTTCTTTAGTTGTTTCTCCCGCCTGTTTGATCATTTCTGGTGAAATCATGTCCTGTCCTGTTGCCTTGCCGCGCTTCTTTTTTAATATTGCTTTGTCTTCCCTTGTCACATTTATTGCTTGATTTCTATTATTTTGGTCTTTTGTGTTGTTTTCGATTCTTTTATCTTATTTTATATCTGCCCCTCTCAGAAGTGTCATGAAGTATCTTCATCTTTCCATTATTTGTTTTTCATCATCCCTAGTTCATCTTTAACATTCTTAACTAGCACTTCTTTTTTTGTCTCATCTGTTTAATTTCTTCCTTTGCTGAATCCGCTATATTCCTTTTAAGGCTTTCACATCTTTCTTTTGCTGTGCTTCCTCGTATTGCTTTTGTTTCTGGTATTTCCTTATACTTGTCGCTAACTTCCTGCTTTTTACTTTTATGGTTGTTTATCCTTGTTTAAACTGTTTTCTTTAGTTCTTCTATAAATTCTTCCTGTTTTAATTTCCATTCCAATATTAGCAAGTTGTGGTCGCTGCTTATCTCCATCTCCGGTTTTACTTCTACATCCTTTATTGCTCTCCATAGTCTTGTGTACCAGAAAGTAATCTATTATTGATTTTGTTCCTTTGTTGTGGTTTTCTCGCGTGTACTTACACTTATCGTTGTGTATAAATTTGGAGTTTGCTACCACTAGATCGTTTGTTTGGCAGAGTTCTAGTTTTATTTTTCCATTCGTGTGCAACGTTTCTTAACCTTGTTTTCCTAGGTATTCTTCGATTCCCCTGTCATTTTTCGCCAATTTTCCATTAAGGTCTTCCATAATAATTGTTTCGTGTGCCGCATTATCTACCTCCTCTTGTAGTTCTTCGTAGAACTTGTTTTTGGTGTGAATGTCCTCGGCCTCGTTTGGACCGTATACGACTACTATTGTTATTGGCTGTTTCCAAATTTCATGTCTAATCTCATTACCCGTTTGTTCTTATAATTCGCCTCGTCTACATTCTTTATTTTGTCGTTTCTGGTTATAAATCCTACTCCTGCTTGTGCTTGTACTTCCTGTTCTACCCCGACTGTGTGCATCGAGTACCCTCTGTGTATTCTTTTCAGTTCTTTTTTCTTTTCACTTTTGTCTCCGATATTCCTAGGTAATATATGTTTGTTCTTATCATTTCTATCATTATATCTGTATTTTTCCTCCTCTTCCCCTCATATTTCATATTCCCATATTCATTTTTGTTTTGTGTTATAAATGTTTCAGTTTTCTTTGTTTTTTTTATCGCCATGTTCGTCATCTTTTGTTCGTCTGTTATATATATTCTTAATTTTTTGTGGGGCGGGCTCTTTGTTGCACCTCCTCTACTCCGTTCTCCTCTGAGATGCATTTGTATTCTTTGTCTTTTATGTATATCTTCTGGTAATCGACTCTTGCTTTATTTCCTTTCTCGACTTCACTTCTGGCTATGTTTTAATTCATAATGCATGTTTCTTTCTTCTTGGGTCATATGGCTTTCAATAAATATTCTTCTACCCTTGAATGTATTCTTGCTCTTCATTACCACTATTTTCTTGTTGAGGCTTTCCAGTTTGGCTACTATTAAGTCTTTCCCATTTTCTCTCTTAATTTTGTAGGCCTCCTTTACTGTTGTTTCGACCTTTAGGTCCTTTCTTGTAAACTCCTCCACTTCGGAGAAGGAGGTACCTGGTAGTCCATACTGAATTGTAGGAATCCTATCTTAACATTAAACGAGACTAATTCACACACATTTATTTTCCACCAAAAATGCAGTGCTGTACCAGGCCCATACAACTGCGACACCAATAAGTAGTTAATACGTACTTTTCCACTCAGGGAGGCCTCTAGCCTCTACATGAATTGCGCCACAAGTTTATTTGGGAATGAATATCAAACTATACAAAGCAGATTAAAATTAAACTACTAAACCAAATCATCCAATTACTAGCAATATTGTAAGTTCTTCAGTATGTACTGAATAAGATTTATACGATATGCAGTGTACGAATTTTTTCTTGCTAATTTCTCCGCATTTATAATCCGCAATTTTATTTTCAATGTATTTTTGTTTCTTTAACACCGCTTTCCTTGTCACCCTTTCGTGATTAACACTAATGTTTTTTATTTGAATATACGTGTTTTTCTGCGTGTCTTATAACGTCCAAAAAAACGTTTACCTTTTGATTTCGGGATGAGCAATAACCTTTGAATTTGGAATCGAACTATTCACAATTAGTTGTCCTTGTCAAAATAGCAGACTTTTCAGCGCAAATTACTGGAGGAAATACAGCTTCTTCTTGTATGTAACTTTCTGCTAGATAGTCTGCGAATTCCTTAACCAGGGGATTATTTGGTTATTCAGATTAAAAATCGAACATAAAGACATCACCTACTTCTTACGGTTCAGGAAAATTAGACCAAAAATGTATTTAAGTCATTTTCCCGTTGTTTTCAAACCATGCAACTTATAAAACTTCAAACTATCAAGCAGCAACAATTTCTTTCCTGATTACATTAATTCTTAACAATCCAAAGTGCACATTATTTATATACCTAGCAACTAAACAACCCTCAATGCATTTTTCCCTATACTGATTTTCAATTTGTACCTGTAGAAGGCATATATCTGTTTAAGAAATAATGGAAATAGTTCGAGGATTTAGTCGAAGCTCCATACTATTCCTAACTTTCATGGATTCTTTATCTGAAGTATTAAAGCAATTAAAGTGACTTGCCATTTGAGATAATGTGAAATTTAAGTATGAAATTATAAATGTAAGATTTTGCCTTGTTTACGAAGCTGACATTAATGATTTGGAATGGTCATTCACTATAAAAGCAGTAAAAGTAATATAAAATTATACAAATAATAATAATACAGTACTTGCTAGAGTTTTAAGTGTTTGCTACGGTTCCCACTTAAGAGAAATTGACACACAGAGCTAATTAAAAATCGGGATTTAAAGAATTCTTCTTCTTCTTATAGTCCTTCTCCTATCGGAGGTTGGTTATTATCATTGTTATACGTATTTTGTTGACAGCCGCTCGGAATAATTCGGTACTGCTGCAGTTAAACCAATCTCGTAGGTTTTTCAGCCATGATATCTTCCGCCGGCTGCCAACATTCCTTTTTCCTTCTATTTTTCTCTGCATAATGAGCTGGAGCAGTGCATATTTGGAATTTCTCATTATATGACACAAGTACTTGAGTTTTCTCTTTTTTATCGTGTATATAACCTCACATTCACATTCATTTAAAGAATTAAGGTTTACTAATTGTCTGAAAACTATTTTAAAAATATGTTTGTCACTTGTAAAATTGAAGCTTATGTACGCCACTGTTGTGTGGATTTTCTTGACAAAACAATATTTAAAAAAACATGTGCTATTTATATTATACAATTGTATAATAAGAATCGTAATTATACAATATTAAAAATAATCAACCTCCGTGAGCAGTTAGGAATATTTGCGTTGGAAAGAATATGGAAACTATTGCCTACTAATATTTATATTAAATTACATAGATACACGTAATTCTCGCAAAAATTTATTTCTGAAAATATTTTTTAATCGCCTTATAGTTTCCAGTTCTTACCGATTTTGAAAAACCAATGTTTGCATGAAATTTGTTTAAAATTAAACGTGACAACTAAGCTTTACATGATATTGTGTTTTCTTGCACCAAATGCATGCCTGTCATAGTTAGGACGCTAGCCTACTGCGTGTCATGCATTGTCAGGGGCGGATTTAGCAATAGGCAAAGTAGGCACGGGTCCAGTGTGGCAATATACCAAGAGGGAGGCATTTAGGTGCAAAATAAAAAAAAACGTAATGCTGCTTCCAGCTTCGTTGCAAAGGGTTTCGGTCAAATAGGAACGACCCGAAACCGTATTTTTGGCAAAATTTTGCAGTTTCGCAACTCATTGCTTAAATGCCACTAATAAATATGAAACTGCAGGAAATGGAAATTGACAGGATAACAGTGGTTAGTCTGTGCGACTCAATTATAACCCTTTTTGAAAATACTCGTAACAATTAGTACCACTTTGAAACGGAAGCTAAAGAAATATCCAAAAGTACAGAATATGAAAAGGATACTCGAAGAAATCGGAAAAGAAATTCTTCTACTAGACGAAGCGAGATCATCTGAGAAAGTCGAAATACGGACGTCAAAACTTAAGGGTCAGTATGTTTCTGGTGATAATTGGCAATTTGGTCAATCAGTTACAGAAGCGGTAAGGTGCTTATAAACAGTTTCATAACAAATTCGCCTTTTTAGTGGATGCAGTCAGTTCCAGCAGCTTTGGCGATACTAAAAAAGCGCAGAGAAAGTGTTTAGCTTTCATTCGGGAGGCCTGCGTTTCGAAGCCTTGGTCTTTCTGTTCAGATTTAGGTTTTTATCGTGGTTTTTCTGGGCCATATAGGTATCTCCAAACGGTCGAATGACCGCTCACAATAGGGCACTGGAAAATGCAGAAGACACAAGTAGCAGAACTAGCATTCGCCGATGACATGGCCATGCTTGGGGCTAGCGAGAGCGAACTACAACATAACGTGAACGTGTATGCAAAGGAACTAGAAAGGAGGGGCATGATAATAAACAAAGAAAAAAGTAAAACGATGGTCTTCTTCGTGAGGGTGCCGTCTTCTTACTGAAGGTTGGCAATCATCTCAGCTATTCGTACTTTATTCACGGCTGCTCTAAATAGTTCGATGGTGCTGCAGCCATACCATTCTCTTAGGTTGCCTAGCCAGGATGTTCTTCTTCGTCCAACGTTCCTTTTTCCTTGTACTTTTCCTTGGACTATGAGTTCCAGCAATGCATATTTTGGTTCTCTCATAACGTGTCCGAAATACTGTAGTTTTCTTCTTTTCACTACTTCTAATTCCTTATTCATTCTTCTAAGCACCTCTTCATTTGTCACTCTTTCTGTCCACGACATTCTTCGTAATTTTCTGTAAATCCACATCTCTACCGATTCCAATATTTTAATGTCTTCTTTCTTCAATGTGCACGCTTCCATCCCATACATTAATATCGATAAAATGTAACATATAACCATTCTCATTCTTAATTCTAGGTTTAGACTTCTGTTAGTTACAAAACTTTTCATTTTTAGACAAGCTCCTCTGGCGGTATCAATTCCTGTTCGTATCTCCTTTTTCTGTTGTCCGGTGGATGCAAGCCATGTCCCTAAGTACTTACAAGAGTATGTCCTTTCTATCGTTTTATTGTTTACTATTAGATTAGCATGTCAATAATGTTTCTTTTTTGTGAAAATCATAAAATTCGTTTTTTGCAGATTCATCTTTAAGCCGTATTGAGCGCTACTATTACTTAATCGTTCTGTTATTTCTTGTAGATCGTGTATGTTTTGGGCTAGTAACAGAGTGTTGTCAGCGTATCGTATGTTGTTTTGTTCTCTTCTCGTTGATTACTACTCTACTGTCATTTTGATTAAGTATTTCATTGAATATGTTCTCAGAGTATATATTAAATAACAACGGTGATAAGATATACCTTTGTCTGACCCCACTCTTAATCATTATTTCATCAGTAGCTTCTCCTTCAATTCTTACCTTCACTTTCTGCTCTCAGTATAAATTGGTTGTGATACGAATATCACACATGTCAACGTTTTTTTCTGTGAGTATATTTAGAAGCTTATCATGTCTTACTTGGTCGAACGTGTTCTGAAAGTCTACAAAGCATATATATATATATAAGACTTTATTCATATCGAGGTATTTTTTTACGAGGACGTTAATACTAAAAAGAGCGTCCCTCGTGCCAAACCCGTTTCTAAATCCAAACTGTGTATCTGCTACATTTTCGTCAAGTTTCCGATATATTCTATGTGTATTATTTTTAGAAAGATATTTAGTGTGTGACTCATTAAGCTTATCGTCCTATGATCGCTACATTCTTTAGCATTTAATTTTTTGGGAAGTGTTACGAATGTGGACAGTAACCATTCTTTCGAGATTATTCTAGTTCTATAGATAGTGTTAAACAGAAATAGTAGAACATCTATTTGATCTTTTTCTATTAGCTTCATTAAATCTGATGGTATCTTATCTGGGCCGACGGCTTTACCAGCTTTAGTGTTTTTAATTGTATGTGTACTTCTGCTATAATTTCTGGACCAAAAATTTCGTTTTCGTTGTAGCTGGGTTTCTGTGTTCTTTCATCCTCGAATAGTTCTTCTGTATATTGTTTCCCTCTTTTCAACTTTTCCTCAAGTTCTATAATAATTTTTCCGTTTTTGTCTTTAAGTACACCTTCCTGCTTTTTGATTCCTAGCCCGGTTAACATTTTGATTTTTTTGTGCATGTTGAAATTATCTTATTTATTCTGATCTTCTTCAATCTCTGCACATCATTCCTCTATCCATGTTTCTTTTGCTACCTTTATTTCAGTTTTAATGAGCCTGTTCACGGTTCTATATTTTTCTTCATTTACGTTTTTATGTTTTCTTCTTTCTTCCATTACCTCTAAAATCTCCTGGGTCATCCACGGTTGTTTTCTTCGGAGTTTCTCTGGAGAAAGCTTAACTTCGCTCACGTTTAAAATTATTTTTTTAATACTATTCCATTTACTGTCAACGTTGTTTCTGTTTTAATATCTAGTTTTGCGTTTCTTAGTTTTACGTTAATTTCACTTGTGATCTTTTCCTCTATTTCTCATTTTTTAGTTTTTCCCTGTGTACGTTCTTGGATTCCATTTTACTTTTGAGTCTCTTTAACACCAGTTTCAGCGTTGTTTCTACCGGGTTATGGTCAGATGTTATGTGAGCCCCCGGATATGTATTAACTGATGTGATACTATTTCTGAATCTTTTACCCATTAAAATATAATCTATTTGATTTCTAACTATGTGACCCTCTGCATTTCGAGGGGACATCCATGTATATGGTCTTTGTCGAGGCAGTTTGAAAAAGGTGTTAGTTACGTATTACGAATTCATAAGCTTGACAAAATTCTGCAAGCCTTTCTCCTCTCTCATTTTTTTCTCCCAGTCCATAATTGCTAATATAATAATCTGTGCTACCTTTCCCGATTTTAGCGTTAAAGTCTCCCATTACCAGGGTTATATCTTGTTTTTGACTGATTCCAGAATGGTTGCTAACTGTTCGTAAAACTCTTCTATTACTTCCAAAAAATGGTGATAGGTACAAAACAAACGAAACACAACATAACAATAGGCGGCTCAAAACTGGAATAAGTAGAAAAGTACAAGTACCTAGGCATAGTAATACAAGAAGATGGTAAAATTGACAGCGAGATAGATCATAGAATAGGAGCAACAGGGAATACTACACAACGCAATAAGAAAAACTTTTTTAGAAAAGAAAGAAATCCCTAAGCAGGCAAAGGTGGAGGTATATAAAAAGGTTGCAGTGCCGGTGCTAACGTAGGTACTCGAGCGAATCGTGGACAACAACAGAACGCATTAAAGTAAGATAACAAGCATGGAGATCGGATTCCTGAGGAAAATTGAAAACAAGACCAGACTAGACAGAATCAGGAATACGTACGTAGACAGAACTTCAAAGTAAAACCGGTAAAACACAGAGTACAACAAAATGGAGAGCTCAAGGCTGATGAAAAGGGTATATGAGGCAAGAATAAATAAAAGAAAAATTGGAAACCCAGGAAAGAGCGGTAGGAAGAAGTAAAAAAAGCAATGTAAAGTAGAGGGGCAAACTGGAGCGAACTAACACAGACAGAAAACGACAAAAAGGCATGGAATGAACTATGGAGAAGAGAATCCACGAAATAGACTTTTTGTAACCGTTTTAAAAGAAATATAATATAATAATTATACTAAATTGTAAAATTGGTGGCAATTTCTATTGTTGTGTAAATGCTTATTTTCTGGTTTTTGTAAAATTACTGGCAATGCGTTAATATAGCTTTTTGAAAAATATTTCCATTTGCAAAGTCTTATAGGAAATAGCTCAGAGGGAAGGACATATTTTAGTGTCCAAGGACATAAATATACCTACCGCACGCCCAATAATCGTTGTAATTGGATAAAAAGTCATCATGATATATCGAGGAATTACATAAGAAGGTCGAAAAATCCATAAAAGACTTCTGTAGAAAATTTAGATAGGTTACTCCATTCAGATTGCTTGAAACAATAAAGTTCAAAAACACGATTAACAATAATACTATCCCATACATTTAACTGACTACTCGATTCGAATATAGCACTCTAAGAAGAAGAAGATGTTGTTCATCTATATGTCTTATCCAGCACGGGTTTTCAATATTTTAATAACAATAATAACGCATACTTTATCTGTTAATCACAGAATTGCAATAGGAAAAATATAATTATATGGCAAATGTTATGGATAGACTCGAATAAATCTCCAAAAACCATTCTGTTCCAAAAATTATTATTATATGTCTCTTGTTGCAAAAATTATTTTGAGAGTTCTCGTCTTTCGAATCACTGCAAGACTGTTGTTATTAGTTTCAGCTGCAATGGTATTTTGAAGATTTATATCCTTGGTTCTTGTATGCACTTTTGGCCGAACTTTTACATTCCCGGTACCTATTGAAACACAGTATAACTCTCTTCATATTCTAGTATGCTTCCGCCTAAAAACCTTTCTTAACGCCATGATACGCTTTGAGGCACATTGGGATTACATAAATTCGATTATAATTTTAATTTTTGATGCGAATAATATTTTCATTTTAATGATGTTTGTAAACACATAATTATGAAACTTTTATAGCTATAATAAAATCATATCATTTACATTTGCAGTGTTAAATACACACGGCCGAACTGCCGGGTTGCATAACCTGCAGGGGATTTTATATTACCATAATTATAATTATTTTCTTCTTAGAATTTTTAATTACCTCGTCTAGTATTACTGTGAAAAGTAGTGGGCTCAGTACACATCCTGTCCTGTTTTAGTTTCGCACTCCTCCGACTCTTGATTGTTGCATCTTACTTACGAGGTATGATCAAAAAATACGGCGAATGAATTTTTATAGCACCATCTGCTGACGCTACATCCATTTAAAGTAATAAGTCCGATAGCCTGATCCTTTGAGATAGTCACTGTCAAGTTTGAACAAGTTATGACTTGTCAATCGGCTTCCAGAGCCATTGAGAGAGGTCGTGTTTACCGTGTCTGTCGCGCATCATGGATTTTGAACAACGCGTGAACATTAAGTTTTGTTTTAAGTTGCAAAAAAGTGCCAAAGAAGCGCATGGAATGTTAAAATCAGTGTATGGCGATAATGTGGTGATTCTGAAGGCGGCTTACAAGTGGTATGAGCGATTTAAAAGCGGAAATGAGTCGGTTGAAAACGAGAAACGATCAGGACGTCCTACGACCTCAAAAACAGACGAAAACGTGCAAAACGTGGCAAAAATGGTTCGTTCAAACAGGCGATTGACTATTCGAGAGCTTACCGAAGAACTGAACATCTCATACGGATCCGTGCAAAGCATTTTAACCGACGATTTGCAAATGAGACGAGTGAGTGCGAAATTTGTTCCCAGACTTTTGACAGAAGGAAAATCGTGTGTCAGTTTGCACAGAATTGAAGGATCGTCTTGATGCAGATCTGGATTTCATGGCCAAAATTATAACTGGAGATGAAAGTTGGGTGTATGGCTATGACCCTGAGACGAAAATTCAGAGTTCCCAATGGAAAACGAGTGACTCCCCTCGCCCTAAGAAAGCACGTCAGTCAAATTCGAACATCAAAGTCATGCTCATGGATTTTTTTTGATAGTGAGGGCATAGTGCGATTAGAGTTCGTTCCAAGGGGAAAAACTGTAAACTCCGAATATTACAAGGGCGTACTGCAACGTTTTCGAAACAATGTACGGAGAAAGAGACCAGAAAAATGGGCCAATGGCTTCCTCCTACATCACGGCAACGCGCCGTGCCACACCTCGCTTCCGATCCACGCGTTTTTGGTCGGACAAAAGGTGCCTGTCTGTCCACATCCACTTTATTCTCCGGATTTAGCACCATGCGACTTCTGGCTCTTCCCAAAAATAAAAACCGTGCTAAAAGGAAAACGTTTTGACACCATTCCCGACATTGAGAGGGCAACGACGGAGCAGATGAAGGCCGTTCCGAAAGAAGCCTTCCAGAAATGCTTCCAAACATGGAATCACCGTTGGGATAAGTGTATCGCTAGCCAAGGAGAGTACTTTGAAGGAGATTAATTTAAATTTGATGTAACCTTATTATTTCATTCGTAATAAAATTCATTCACCGTATTTTTTGATCACACCTCGTAGCTACTACAGCACTTGTAAAGCATTTTAATTGCTTGAATCAGATCTTTCTCTTCTCCTCTCTTTTCTAGGCCGTTTCCACTTTATCGAAAGCTTTTTCTAGATCTATGTAGCATATGTGTACTTGCTTGTTTGTCGCTATCGTTTTTTCATTAATTTGTCTCAGGGAGAATATTAGGTTTTGCGTGCTTCTTCCCTTCCTGAATCCGTACTGCAATTCTTCCAGCGTTGCTTCTAACTTTTCTCTTAGGTTTTGTTCTATGACCCTTGTATATAGTTTGTCAAGTATACTTTAAAAATTCCGTACTATTTTACGTCTCATTTATTATGTATTGGTGCTATTATTCCTACCTGCCAGTTCAGGAGTATACGCCCTTGTTTTAAACTGTATATTCATTACTTTCAGCAATTCTTCGTTAGTTGTTTCTCCCGCATGTTTGATCATTTCTGGTGAAATTATGTTCTGTCCTGTTGCCTTGCCGAGCTTCATTTTTAATATAGCTTTGTCTAGTTCTTCCCTTGTCACATTTTTTGCTTCATTTCTTGTATTATCTTGGTCTTTTGTGTTGTTTTCGATTGACTGATCTTCCCATCTTTACATTATTACTTTTTCATTATTCCATAACCTCCCTATTTCATCTTTAATATTCTTAGTTAGCACTTCCCTTTTCTGTCGCATCTGTTTAATTACTCCTTAGAATCGTTTTTGATTCTCTAAATATGATTTTTTCATAGTGTTTCCAAATTGCACCCAAGACTTTTCTTTTGCTTCCTCTGCGCTTTCTTTGACGATTGTTCTTATGTTTTCATATTCCGTATAGTCCTCGGAGTTCCTTGTCTGGATGTATTTTCTCCATTTATTTTTCTTTTCCTTTACTATTTTCTTAATATCCTCTGTCCACCATGGCGTTTTCTTTACGTATTTGTTGCTTACTCTCGATGTGTCGAAGGCTTTCTTTGCTGAGTATGTTATACTTCTCTTAAGGCTTTCACATCTTTCTTCTACTGTGCTTCCCCGTATTGCTTCTGTTTCCATTATTTCTTTATACTTATCGCTTACATCCTGCTTTTAAAGTTTGTGGTTGTTTATCCTTGAACTGTATTCTTTAGTTTTTCTATGACTTCTTCCTGTTTTAATTTCCATTCCAATATTATCAAGTTGTAGTCGCTGCCTATCTCCATCTCCGGCTTTACTCTTACATCCTTTGTTGCTCACCCTAGTCTTTTGTGTACCAGAAAGTAATGTATTATTGATTTTGTTCCTTTGTTGTGGTTTGCTCGCGTGTACTTATAGTTATCGACGTGTGTGTATTTGGAGTTTGCTACTAGGTACTAGATCGTTTGTTTGGCAGAATTCTAGTATTCTTTTTCCATTTGTGTTCAATATTTCTTAGCCTTGTTTTCTTAGGTATTCTTCTATTCTCCTGTTCTTTTTCCCCAATTTTCCATTGAAGTCTTCCATAATAATTGTTTCACGTGGCGCATTATCTACCTCTTCTTGTAGTTCTTCGTAGAAGCTGTTTTGGTGTGAATGTTCTCATTCTTGTTTGGGCCGTAAGCGACTATTATTGTTATTGGCTGTTTTCCAAATTTCATGTCTAATCTAATCTCATAACCCGTTCCTTCTTATAATTCACCTCGTCTACGTTCTTTATTGTTTCCTCGCTGGTTATGAATCCTACTCCTGGATACATCATGGATTTCGGAAGCGATGAGTTTGTGTACTTCTCGGGAAAAGTCTTTTTTCTACTCCCTGTATATCTATCTTTAAATGAAAATTAAGAAAAGCCATAGCGTGCACGACGGACATATGTACAGATTCTATTGTAACTCTGTTGTTTTTTAAGATATCAGAAATTTTAATATACTCAGTGACATGAAAATCGCAACACCAAGAAGAGGTAGGAATTTTTTGACCAAACTTGGCAGAAACGTTTAACTACTAAAAGGCAACTGATTTAAAAATTTCAAAAAAAACAACAAAATATAAACATAATTTTTAGTAATAATGGGTTGGTCCCCCCCTATTGTTACACACTCCCCACTCTTCGTGGCATCGCTTCTAGCAGATGGTCGATTTCTTGAGGTATTGTGTCCCAAGGAACCTATAATTCGTGCTGTGGAGCTTGCAACGTCTGCGGATGATGCAGCAAGTTCTTCAGTCTTCTCCCCGTAATGTCCCAAACATGCTCAATGTGCGAAAGATCAGGAGATCGGGGTGGCCATGGCAAGAGAATGACATTATCCTCTGCATATCGCTCCATAGAACGTCTTGCAATATGAGGACTGGCATTATCCTGCTGGAAAAGTGGGTCTTCCAACTGCTGAAGAAATGGAAGAATATGGGGTTCTACCACCTTATCCACACAACTCTGGGCGTTCATATTGCCTCGGATGAATAACAACGGGACCTACTTCCATAAGTTATAGCACCCCATACCATAATCCCATAATTGGTGCACATGCCTCGCAACAGAAAATTCAACATTGCGACGTTTCCCACGTGTTCGTCTGACCCTCATACGGCCATCATGCGTCCCCAAACAGAATTGGGATTCATCGTTGAACACTAGCCTATGCCACTCTAGGTTCCAGTGCAGTCTCAACGTACACCACTCCAAACGTTGCTGCCGGTGTTAAGCCATTAGTGGTAAGACAAGATGTGGCCGATAGGATTGCAAGCCGAAAGATCTGATTCTGCGGTAAACCGTTTGAAGAGTTAGAGAACGACGTTCGTTAGCTAACCATTGATCGGCAATTGATCTGGTACTGGAGAATCGGTCTCTTGGCGGTAATTTCCACGTTGGCGCACTCTAGGCACGATCACACTCTCAAAACAAACGACCAAAAGCGAAAACAATAAAGAACTGAACAAAATCTCCCAAAACATACACCGGATAAAATTGTTAGAAAAAACTGAAAGAACTGTCAGATAAACCATTATCACTTGATCCATATGAATGAAATTATAATCAATTGCTACCTTTTAGTAGTTAAACGTTTCTGCCCAGTTTGGTCAAAAACTTCCTAACCCTTCTTGGTGTTGCGATTTCCATGTCACTGAGTATACTTTCCTTTCAATCGAGCATCGCATTACCGACGATATAGCTACCAACTTTGGTTTTTCTTATGGAACATCCTGTACATTATTGTATTTTTTGATTTTTCTTTCTTTTTGTGTTCGCATCGATATGAATATATAACCATTACTTTAATTTTTTACTAGATATTTATAATTAAATAATTACGAATAAATACGAACAGCATTAACATGCTTCTATGGGTAAGTGGTTTTGGAGGGAACAATACATAAAAATCATCTTTAAGATCTGTCAAACTATTATTAGTTTTTTCTCATTCATTCATACTACCGCCCCCTCCCCAGAACCGCTTTCGCATTACTTCAGGGGGGTACGGGCGTCCCTTACACACTAACCATTCATGCAACATGCACCCTAAACTTAACTAAGCGGAATGCCGTTGCCCCAGCTGGGATTCGAACACCGCAGCCGATCGGCCACATTTCGCTGTGACCTCGAGTGGCAACGCGTATCCGCACTGATCCACCGAGGCCCCTGACTATTATTAGTTTACCGTATTGTTTAACGTTGGTTGAATGGTTAGATAGAGATTCCGATTTCTTCAAAAAGATATTATGGACGGACTTTGCGACCTTCAAGGGTTGGATACTTTAATAGGCAGACAACAGGTTCTGAATAGTGCAAAAACCTACAAAATGGAGCTCCACAACATAATATACGAGAAGTTATCGAATATTTAAACCATCGGTACCTCAAATGATTCGGAAAATACGGAACAACACGGTGGCTGACCAGTAGTCCTGACCTAACGAAGAATAATGAAAGAATATTGTCTTAAGAATCGAATTGCAATGCTGGACATTCGGCATCAAATTCAGGACGCACTTGATAACATTAAGCAACCTCCTGGAAAATTAATAATTGTAAATGACTGTATTACGCGTTATATAGTTTGAATTATTTAATTCTAATTATCCCGTAAAAAATAAAAGATAATAGCTTACATGTTTATTTAGATGAAAGCAGGAGAAAACGAAGAATTGAATTTTCTTTTTATAAAAACGTGGAATTCCTTATTAATAATTAGTCAATAAAGCACTGTTTAATTTTCCGATACCTTCATAAACAACAAAGTTTCAATAGAGTCTACCAGGTTCTTGTGATGACTTTGTACATGTAACATTATCTTTTTAAACTTGCACAGCGGAACCCGCCTGCTATACCTTTTAACTGACAAACATTGTCAAAATAATCACATACGCGTTTCATCTGGAAATTAAGGGCTATAGGCGGTAGAACAAACCTGTAAATTAAAAAAATATTATGCTTAAATCTCAGATACACTTCTTAACGATTTCTCTACATATTCACCATTCCAATTTAAACATTTACCATCGTGGTATAAATTTGTATACGTCATAGAAGGTTGCCACCTCTTACAAAAATGAATTTTGTACCGTCGATTTAAAGTCTTCGTTAAGAAAAGGGTCGCAGTTTCTTAAAAAATTCATTCTTCAGATGGAGGAAGGGGTGATAGTCACACGGCACTAAGTCGGCACTGTGTGGAAGAGGTTTAAACATTTCCCAATTGAATTGCGCAATGTTGCACAGTGCCAGCCACCGCGTGTGGTCGGGCGTTATCGTGCAAAAGTACGACTCCAGAGGTCAGCGATTCTCGATTTTTGTGCTGACTCGCCCTTCCAACTGTTTCAAGGACTCGCCAGACACGTCTGCATTAATTGTTGTATCACATTTCAGGACATTAACGAACAATACGCCATTCCTGTCGTAAAAAAACAGTAAACATTTGCTTGAAGTTCTTGGCTGCATTGATTGTTACTTGGGTTCAACATTTGTGTACGAAATCAAAGTTTCGTCGCTAGTTACGCTGTGATTCAGGTACTCGTCATCATGCATTTTGTAGCGTCAGTACAGAGGCCATTGGTTTCAGCGAACATCCGACAACATTCTTGGCACCTACCTCGCAAAAGGTTTGTGGTACTACAGCACGTTTGTGACTTGTGAATTTCATATTGTACCGTAGGAAACTTTGCGACCATTTTCCTAATAATGCAATGCTGCTCTTAACAACTTCCTTGTTTATTTTTTCCGCAAGATCGTCGTTTACAACAGAAGGTTTCTCACTTCGTCCCTCATTGTGCACGTTTGTTCGGTCGTCTCTGAATTTTCTACACCGCTTTGTGCACACTCTTTCACTCATAATGCCTGCACCATAAGCTTAGCATATTTGAAGGTAAATTTCAGCAGGGTTGTCATTTTGTGCACAGAAAAAACGAATCACAGCCCGCATTTCACACTGGGCGGGATTTCCAGTCCTAGTGTTCATTTTACTGCTTTATTATACAACTGATTACAATAACAGAACCACGGTACGCGACGTGTGATTAGCTCATTAATCTCTAAGGCAATCCCACAATGCACCAAATTTCCCCTCCTTTCATTCGGAGGAAATATTTAAAAGGACCTTAGTTTCCGAATAAGCCTCGTACTAAGTATTATACTTAATCCTCATGTATCTCTCTTTTTCATTCATTTATACTACCCCCCTCCAAAACTGCTTCCGCATTACTTCAAGGGGGTGGGGGCATCCCTTACATACTAACCATTCATGCAACATGCACCCTAAACTTAATTAAGGGAAATACCGTCGCATCAGACGGGGTTCGACCATGCGGCCAATCGGACCGCATTTCACTGTGACCTCGAGTGACAGCGCGTATTCACACTGCCCCACCGAGGTCCCGTAGTCCTTATGTACCTAATCAAACTTTTGCACTCTTATAAAATTGCTATATGCAGAGATTAACGCAATCGTAGATAGACAGTCCAAAGATAAAACTTCTATAAACACAGTTCCTTCTAAATATATCACATAATTGCCTCATGGCAACCACTACTTATGTACCAGTACTTATGTACTGAAACATTGGCTGTTATCTGTTTCTCTTACTGCATAATATGTTTTCTCATTTAATCTTACTTCTCGAATAATACATATTTAGTGTAGTGTCTTACATATAATAATCTGAAAAAATATTAGCAAGAAATATGTTTAAGTCAGTACAAGTTTCAGTTGGAAACGAATTTAGTTGGATAAAAATATTAACCCCAAAGAGAATATTAGCGAAGGATATCTAAAAAGCTATTTTCAATATAATAAAAATCAATGTCGATTCCCACAACATTTAATGAATGAACTTATACAAGTGTAATTAACATTTTCGGGTTAGCTATAACCCATCTTCAGACCAAAACTACATTAGCACAAAGTACACAAATTAACATCGCAGGTGGTAACTAAAAAGTTTACGGAGCATGCCGCGTTAAATTAATCAACATTATAACAAACCAAAACCGCAACGCCGGCAGGTCAAAAATAAAATTTTATTTTTGACCTACCGGCGTTACTACTCAACTCAATAACTATTCAAGTTTATAATTCAACATAAACTAATAAAACACCAATTATTATTTCAGTTATTACATTACATAAAACTGCGAACTCGTGTTTCAAAGGTTTGTTAAACGAAATTAGTGCAGTTAACTGTTGTTTGTTGTATACAAATCTCAGCCATACGTAAGGAAATTCAGCTCTCAATACTTCTTTCCCATCAGGATACACCATTAAAACTTGTATGAATGATTTTTAGGTCCTAACCTCCAAATTGTATAAAGGGAAAATTCCGTATTGTAGTTTCTTCTTGTAATTTAATTCTTTTATTTTAATATTTGGAAGCACTTCCTTTTATTTATTTATTTATATTTAATTATTTTTAATTATTTCTTGCAGATTCCAAATTTTCCACAAGTGACATTGGCATTTCTGTCAACTTGTCAAGTCAAAGTGAAATTCAGCCCATTAACAAAAGACG
>JABXWE010000333.1:0-126275 GCA_014611495.1 Limonius californicus | reverse complement strand
GCCCTTCACCACCCTGTATATTGCGCTGGAGGAAACTCGGCAGCAGCTGCAGGTCGCCCTTCACCACCCTGTATATTGCGCTGGAGGAAACTCGGCTGCAGCTACAGGTATTCTTAGTCCTTTAACTATTCCGCGCTTTTTCGTTGTTGATTAAAAGAAATTGGGTTCCATAAATCCCATCTAAATACCTGCGTACTTGAGATCACGGCGCTCTACCTCGGCTAAGATTTCCTGCAGTTTCCTAGCCTGAACAGGTGAATAGCGGAGGTAGCTAAATTGCACTATCTGCAGTTAAATATTGACGATAATAAATATATTAAACCTCTAAACCTAATACGATCACGACGAATCACGACCGATAAAAGAAAAGCACAACACAAGGGTCCGTAACGCTACACTAGTAATATTACATTGACCGCCGCGATGGTCTAGTGGTCAGCACATTTGTCTTTGGATCCAAGGGCCGCGGGGCCGAATCCGGTCGAGGTCGGTGAGATTTTTCTAGCTGGGAAAAATCTGCGAGTGCGCCTTCTGTAGGATAAGAATTAAATCCGTAGGCCACGTGCCACCGCGACATGTGACACGTTAATAATCACTACTGGGGTTGGAGCAACTCCAGATAGGCAAAATTCGTAGTTAGGGTGTACAATGGGCCAAATATGGCTGAGTGCATAGAAATGCTTGGAAACGCGCGTCCTAGAGCTCGCTCAATCAAACAACACCAAATAGTATATTAGTTGTAGAGTGCCATGCATATGCCTATCCCCAATGCTTCAATAAACACAAAATCTATAGCATGTTATTATCAGCTTTTTGTGAAAAAGTCAATACATTCATGAGATTTCGGGGAGGTGAACATTTTTAATGGTTTGTATAAAGACTTGTTTCAGAAGTTACTTAAGGTGAAACCAATAGCAATAAAAAATCTTCTTCGTAAATGCTTCTGCCCTTTAGAGCATCGGATTGGTTCCATACTACCCGTTTCCTTTACCCACTTATTCCGGTTCTAGGTGAAAATCCCGAAAGAAAAATCCCGAATCAAAAATCTCGAAAGACAAAATCCCGAAAACAAAAATCTCGAATGACAAAAATCTCGATTGGCAAAAATCTCGAAAGACAAAATCCCGAAAACAAAAATCTCGAATGACAAAAATCTCGAATAATCCCGGTTTTATAGTTATTAAGTTGTATACGTATTATACAGCGTGATTTACGTCAGAATACGCGCCTAAAAGGTGCTGTAGAAAAAATTATACATTCAGGATTAAATTGTGGGCAATTCCTCTTAAAAAATGAAGCGGTCTATCAATTTCCAAATGTTTGGATGGTTAGCTGCAACAACTTCGTTAAACCGCCTATGCCATCCTTCAACGCAATTGTTTGTTCGTGGTAAATTTTCTTGCGTTGGGTTATGACAGTTCCACAAATCATGTTGGAAAAGTGGTCGCCTACGACCGCGTCTTTGAACTCGTCCTATCCAAGTGTCTTCAAAATAGTCTATTATATCTCGAAGTTCTTCAAATTGCTCTGTATAATAATCCGATTCTAACAATTGATTGAAGACTTCCGACACGTCAGGAATAGGAACAAATGCCAACGCAGTAAGCATACGAACTTGGAGGCAAAATTCTACAATTCTTTCTCTGAAACCTATACCTATGATTGGAAACGAATATTTACAATTCAAGATTTTTGTCATTCGAGATTTTGGTTTTCGGGTTTTTGTCTTTCGAGATTTTTGCCTTTCGAGATTTTTGTCATTCGAGATTTTTGTTTCCGGGATTTTGTCTTTCGAGATTTTTGATTCGGGATTTTTGTTTCGGGATTTTCACCGGACACCCTTATTCCATTTGTTCCAGTCCACCTCTCCACCCAAGTAATAAAAAATTCAAATGACATCTAATATATTTTCACCAAAATATTAAAATTTGATATGCCGCATATTAAAAAAATAGTTTATTGGAGAAGACCATATAACATACTTATGTGGGCACAAATCTTGTATTACTGATAAATAGATCTCTGCCATAAACAAAGAGGGCGCTAAATATATACAGTGTGATTGATTTGACATGTTCAGGCAGATATCTTCTTCATTATGAGAGATGTGAGACAAAAAAACAAAAAAATTTTTTTGGAATTAACTATTCATAATATCTATGATATATACCGGGTAGCGGGTAGGTAGGTACTCTTTACTCTTCCCAAGTAAGGTTAGACCTACTTCAGGGCAACCATGCCCACGCGAGCTCTTGGTTTCTCCCACTACTTTTACTGGGGAAATCATGTACTAGCTCTACTACATCCTTCCATTCATACCCACACAAAACCTTATCCTTTCTCAAACCATTTTCCAACCCGTCTAGCCAACGTGGAAAATTGTGGCTGTAAAACCACCAACATGGCGAATCTTAAAACAAATGGAAAAAAGAGAAGAAGAAAAATATCTATGACATATAATAAAAACCATGAGGATCTATTAAAACAATAAAAGCGGACACATTTATAGTTTTAAATAAAGCCTACTAATTTTATAGTTAATATTTTGGAAGTACATCAGATTGCCTTTACAGTGATGGTACATAACGTATGACTTATTTAGATAAAGGTCACAGAAAATTTAATAACAATCTAAGTAACTCTTACGTAGATAGACAGTGAAAAACGCTTTATGATCCCACTGGTTGTCAAAGTACAGAAGGAAACTCTTAAGTATATGAACAACAAAAAATTGATATGTACGAATTTAAACAAGATGCAATAATAATCGCACAAAGACAACCGCATGATACAAGTTAATTTATACAGAGGTCAAATATTTTCCATACTCTCTGTTTCAATTAGAATGTTTTTGAAACGCATGAGCAACCAAGGTTATATTTAAGTTTAAAACTTATAAATTGGACAAAATCTAAGGCAACATCAATTGCATGTACATACACTTTTGAGTTAAAGGCATTCCCAAAACAAAATGTATATGGAATAGCAATTTACACATATCTTTTTAAATGTTATTTTGAAGATATTGCAAATAAAATTAGCGATGACGCGCTTAAGGAATGTACCTGAATTTAGTTTAAAATAGTCTCTTTCAAGACTCTTTTCGGTTTCTTCGTTACCCAGTAACTATTCAAAATCCTATTCCATTTATTACTAACGAACACTGGGACATGGTGTAAGCACTTACTTCTCGGACACAAATTCTCTATTTTCTATTGTTTTAAGCGATCTGAAGTACGTCGTTCATTCTACCAGTCATAAATCACCATATTAATTATCTTTTGCTTAATTACAACAATGAATGAACAATTTCAGTTTACATACAAGGTGTCTCGAAAAGGTATGAACTAAATGCTACTACATATTCCTGAGACCAAAATAGGACGATTTAACCCAAGTTACCTATACATAGAAGTGTACGGTTACGGAGTTACAGCCTTCTAAAGTGAGACTTGTCCGATCACTTTTCTGCATATATAATTATGGTAATTGTTGGACTAATGTTTTGAAATTTGATGTGCATACGTTACTCATCAAGGCTGCATGTTACAGCCTAGTTTCGTTTCTATTGCTATACATACGACCGCGGAAAACAGCGGCTAAAAAATCGATTTAGAAATTTCAATTCAACTGAAATTGTGTACATTCCAGGAGAATAAGAAGCAGCGGAAAGTTTAAATTTTAAACAATAACCCAGTAAAAAGTTTAATTTGTAATGCAAACGGCAAAAGACAGGCTTCGCATGTAGTACTAAATTTTTGTGATTAATGTTAATATTCATATTGATTACTAAAGGAATTGGACGGTATCCAACGAAAATCTCCTGAAGTTTACACGAAATATTGAAAATTTAATTCATAACCAAATATTTGGTTTCTAAATTTGCGCAAATAAACATGTTAACATAAACTTTAGCATCTTGGTGTAAAATAGCGACATGGACACCTCTTATCAACGCGAAATGTGGGAGTTTTCCTTTAATGTATTCGCGAAAACTTTGCAACTTAGAAAAATTTGTATTCAATCTCTCTTCACTAAACGCAAAGCGTTGCAAAAGTACTTGAGGTATATATAGATATAAAAGTCTTGCAGCAGTTAAACCACAGATAATTAAAAATGTAAAGTAGATAGAATATACAAATATCTCAATGTAGGAACATCTAAAATCACCTTAAAAGGTTAACATAAACCATAAAAAAATCAATTGATTATCATTGCTATTGTGACTTTAGTCGTAGAATTGCTCCGCTTCATAATTCCTTCAAAAAATGACCAATAATTGATAATAAGTATTGACATAGTAATTAACATTAGTTATGAAAAGTTATCGAGGTTAACAGTCACGAGTTTAAAGGTTACATTATATTGTCAATTGTAGAGCAAACAAATGTATGTCATTAACCGGATTGTGCGAAAATGGTTTATAATATCAGATAGGAATTGGGATCCAAAGCAAAATGTAAATGTAAACATTTTATTTTAATAGTAGACATTTCGTTTTGAACTTTGAATTTGAATTTCCGTAAAATGAAAATAACAGAAATAGATCCAACTGGCTATGTATTTAAAACAAAATCTAGAATACAAAAATTACATGCTTTGAAACAGCTAGTAGATTTCAACACATTACAAATTCGTCTCTAGTTTAATTATAAGAAACGTGATAGAATACATAATTTTTATAAGTGAGCGTATACGCTGCCGCAGAAGAAACTACTGTTATTTTTGATTTAGATTATAATTAATTCTAGAAGACATTTTTTGCCGCATTTTTTGTAAACATTTATCACCATTACAATTTCTAATCACCAACGTTGAACTCAAATATTATAATTCACACATTAATGTATATAAAACATTTTTAAACATTTGGTAATTCCTAGATTAGAGGGCAAAAGTTAGAGCAACATGCCAGAAATATTTAGATTCAAACAGAATTAAATCTAAAAATCACAATAAGCGACTTTTATATGCTTCCACAGCATTGAATTATTCATTCCAAAAGTTTGTAATAAATATACTGCAAAACAAGAAATAAAATCTAATTGAAATAGCACCATACTAGTTACATAATGTGTTTTATTGTAGAGTGTTTTGATTCTATGGCCTGCCGCATCAAGTTTAGTTTTTCGCAAGTTTTTCTAAGAATTTCATAATGTAGGGCTGATAAATATTTACATACATGGACAACAAATAAAATTACATACTAGATTGAATGAGGAGTTCGCGTTTGATTCTCGGAGTGTAAAGATATAACGCTAGTGCTTTAGGAATTCAGGCGTTACAAGTAAAGTGACCTCCGGGTCAATCGTTCTTGGTTAGCATTATTGTTCATATCTATTAACAAATAGTAATACTGTTTTAAGTTAAATAAGCCTTACGGCTTACTTTCAAAATGCACAAATTCAATATAACCAACAAGCTGAACCGATGCAGGCAGATCAAATTACACCGAGCCCGTACTACGTGTCGAGTTTTTCTACTGTTAATTATCAACCTCTGCCAGTCAACAACACATACCTGCAATACCCGATAAATTCAACATAACAACCAACGTTATCTGCAAAAATTCAAGCACCTTATCAATTCCACAATATTTCATACTTATCACAATTACATGTTCAAGTCCCGCAAAATACACAAGAACAAGATTGGCAAATAGTGGAAAATAAAAAATGGCAAAGAAGCTCAGATAACACCCAATCTGAACTAAAACAAGCAAAAATCACAAACTACTGGCTAAACAAAGCAATTGCTACGTCTAACCGTTATGAGAATTTAGATAACGAAACACCAGAAAGCAATCCCCCTGACCAAAGTACAAATAAAAAGAACTCCAAACCACCCCAATTTTTGTATCGGAGATTAAATTTCTGCCGCCACTACTGGACTTTTAGAGAGCATAGCCCAAAACGAATACGAGTTGAAAGTATTACACAATGATGAAATTAAAATATTACCCAAATCATCTGAAAAATACTCTGCTATAATTAAAGCCTTAGCTGAGAAAAACACTGAATTTCACTCGCATGAATCTAAAGAAAATCGTAGCTTCAGAGTCGTACTACGAAATATTCACCCCTCTACTGATTCTGAAACTCTAAAGAAGGCCATAGAACAGCACAACCATGTAGTTACAAATATATCAAACATTAGAGATCGAGTTTCCAAGAAAGAATTACCCTTATATTATGTTGAACTTAAAACTTCTACAAACAATAAGGATATATATAATATAAACTCTTGAATTCAGTGGTGAAATTTGAACCACCCAGACCTAAGAGAGAAATTCCGCAGTGCACGAAGTGTCAACGGCTAGGCCATACAAAAAACTTCTGCAACAAAAGTCCTCGGTGTGTAAAATGTGCAGGTAATCATTTAACTACTCAATGCCTACGTAAAACAAGAAGTGATGATGTCAAGTGTGTTCTTTGTGATGGCAATCATCCTGCGAACTATAAAGGGTGCACTGTATACAAAGAATTGCAACAGAAGACCTTCCCACCCCTCAGGCAAAAACAGACAAATAGAGGCCCATCGATGCTAATACAACCTGACATCACTCATGCACAAATTCTGCGCAGTGGAGCTCACCAGGTACAAGAGACAAACAACAACACTCAACAACAAACGCAATCAATACTCTCATCCCAAGCAGCCAATGATATGCATGAACTAAAACAGATGATGAAATCTACTAACAACTCTTGTCTCCAAACGCTTACAATGACCCAAATCCTAAAAATCGCCGAGTGGAACGCCAACGGCTTACAACAACATGCTCTTGAAACTAAAACATTTATTCTATTACACAACATAGATGTTACGCTAATCTCCGAAGCCCGGTTTACTGAGAGAAGTTACTTGAGGATTCGTAACTACACCACATACGTAACTCTGTACCCTGATGGAACTGGCCACGCTGGTTCAGCTATTACTATAAGAAACACAATAAAACACTTTGAAATAAACAAATACTGCGAAGAGCATCTGCAAGCGACGTCAGTTGTAGTTGAGGATTGGATAGGGCCACTAACCCTCTCAGCAGTTTACTGTCCACCACGGCATGCTAATAAACAAGAACACTTTGAGCACTACCTTAGTACACTCGGCAATCGTTTTATTGTTGGCGGTGACTACAACGCTAAACACACAAGCTGGGGCTCCAGGATAACGACCACTAAAGGCCGTGAACTGATGAAAGCTATAACTACACATAACTTAAATTTTATCTCTACTGCAGAACCGACTTATTGGCCCTCCGATGTCAACAAGTTACCTGACCTCTTGGATTTCTTTATTATCAAAAATATAAGCCTAAATTTCCTTCAAATTAAGTCCTGCCTTGACCTTTCTTCTGACCATTCCCCAGTTCTAGTTAACCTTGGCTCACAAGCACTGCATATAGAAAAACCTCCATCCCTGACTACCAGAAGAACTGATTGGATCTGTTTTAAGGACAAGGTTGAAGAATCTTTACTTCTTGAAACCGCGTTACAAACTGAAGAAGATCTACGAAATGCTGTCGAACACTTCAATCAAGTCGTATAAAATGCTGCCTGGTACGCGACCCCAAGGGAGACCGCACATACTCGTTCAGATGAATGCCCAATTGCAGTCAAAAGGCTAATAGCAGAAAAACGGAGATTAAGAAGACGATGGCAAAATACCAGAGCTCCAATTGACAGAACAAACTTTAATCGAGCTACGGCCAAACTTAGATTACTCCTTAAAAGACTTAAAAATCAAGCAATCCAACACTATCTGGAAACTTTATCACCTTCTGCAGCAACAGACTACTCTTTATGGCGAGCCACCAGGAAATTAAAACAACCAACCCAACACATTCCACCACTCCGCAAAGACGACGGAATATGGGCAAGAAGTTCCACTGAAAAGGCGACAGTATTTGCAAAGCATTTAGAGAAGGTATTCGTGCCACACCCGTCAGAGGTCACTCTCGAAGAAGAAAGTGAAGTTGAGCAATTTCTAACAGCACCATTTCAGATGAGACTAGATCTGTAATTAGAGGCCTTAAGAATAACAAGTCGTCAGGCTATGACTTCACCAGTAAAGTTCTAAAAGAACTACCAGAGAAAGGCTATAAATTTTTAACCAAGTTGTTTAATGCTGTGCTCAGGCGGGGTTGCTTTCCTGATCAGTGGAAAGTAGCTACTATAATGCTTATATTGAAACCAGGTAAACCACCTGAACAGGCGACCTCGTATAGACCAATAAGTCTGCTTCCGCTACTTTCAAAAGTGTTCGAAAAACTACTGTTATCTAAACTAGGACCTATAATCTTGCAAAATAATTTACTACCACAACACCAATTTGGTTTCCGTGTGCAGCACTCTACGATCGAACAGGTGCATAGATTGGTACATCAAATAAATAATGCGCTAGAAACAAAAAAATACTGCTCCGCGGTATTTCTTGACATTGGCCAGGCCTTTGATAAGGTCTGGCATAAAGGCTTACTGTACAAAACTAAGCAAGTGTTACCATCAGATCTCTACCAAGTAGTCAAATCGTACTTAACCAACAGACACTTTTTAGTTAAAACACAAGGAGAGTTTACTACTTTATACCAAATCCATTCTGGAGTGCCCCAAGGGAGCGTTCTGGATCCGCTGTTGTACTTGCTCTATACGGCAGACTTACCCACTACCAGAGTAACAACCATTGCTACATATGCTGATGACACAGCTATTTTGTCATCCCATCAAGACCCCATCATAGCATCCCAGCAATTACAAATTCATCTTAACAAATTACAAGTATGGTCAAGAAAATGGCGAGTTAAAGTCAATGAAACCAAATCAGCAGATGTAACATTTACGCTGAGAAGAGAAACTTGCCCGCCAGTTCTCCTGAACGGTCAACAACTTCCTCAACAAGACTCAGTTAAGTACTTAGGGGTGCACTTGGACAGACATCTCACTTGGAAACAGCATATTTGGGCCAAACGTAAGCAATTAGGACTTAAATACAGGAAAATGTATTGGTTGCTAGGCAGAAATTCACAGCTATCAACAGCCAACAAATTACTACTTTACAAAGCAATCTTACGACCAATCTGGACTTACGGCTTGCAGTTATGGGCTACAGCAGCAAATTCTTCCATAAATATAATCCGAAGATTTCAATCTAAAGTGCTACGTCAAATAGTGAATGCCCCTTGGTATGTTTCAAATGATATTATAAGTCGCGATCTTGGAATAAGTTCGGTTAGCGAAATGGTCATGAAGTTGAGTGGTAATTATCGTGCGCGGCTCAGTGTACATCCAAATAATTTAGCCAGTGACCTACTAAATGTTCGTGTAGTGCGACGACTCAAAAGGTTCAAACCCTTGGATTTACCAAATAGATTTGCCTAAATATTTCATTCACTAAATGTTTAATCAAGCCTTTTAATTATTGTTAGCTTTAGTTATAGTTACAGTTATGTTCAATAGGTATATAGTAATCAAAAGCGTAACTATTTTAGGTTATAAAGGGAAATTGCTAATTAGGCAATTACCCACAAGACATTAACAATGTCATGGAAGTTACTGAATGCCTGTATTGATTGGCAGATTGTAAATAAAGAGGAATCAAATAAAAAAAATTTTTGTGTGAGAAATATAAATAAAACTATTGAACCATTAAAGAGGAAAAGGAACTTTGATAGACTCTTCAAAAAGACTAAGGAAATAGAAATAGCACAAATCGATATTTCTAAGTGCCCTAAGCGAGCGGGAATACGCTTGCTTTACAAATAATGACATTAGAAGATAATATAAAATTTTGTTTTATGAAGTACTGGATCACATTGTAATGGAAATGGAAGTAAGGTTTCAAGACTGCGATGAGTTACAATTCATGTCTTTGGCAGATACTACGAAATCGGAAATTCGAACAATATGATTCGTGTTTTCCGTCTAAAGCATTTAAAAGTTTAAGTCAATTTATGGCAAAATATTTACAGAAAGTCAGTGTCTTAATAACGAACTAAATCTTCTTTATGCCGATGAAAGTTACCGCAATCGGCAAACTCAAGAATTACTAGAAAATCTCAATGATTTCTACCGAAGCCTACAAATTGTTTTGCCTCATATTAACTATTCCGTCGACAAGTGCATCAGTGGAAAGAAGTTTTTCTTGACTTAAACGAATAAAAACGTACTTAAGAAATGCAGTAGCTCAAGATATTTAGATAACTAGAATTAATAAAAATGATTAAAAAATCAACCATTTTACGAAGACATACAAGTAATAAATAATTTTGCTGCATTAAAGGACAGAAGGATAGACTTGGTTTACAAAAACTAGTTAAGTTGACATTGAATTACATTTTTTCTATTTGTAATTATTAGGGTTATAATAATAGCACTCCACTTTTTTTTACCCGCGAGCCGCCACTGACTTACGGATATACAGTTTAGAAGGTTTTCCCCAGTGAGATTACACATCTCTATTATTTACAAACAGTCAGCACTAAAAAATATTTAAAACATTTAATATGATTTAAGACACTACAGCAAATACATTTACGTATACTTATATGAAAATTTAAACTAAAAGTAATTTCAAAAAATCATTCGCTATTGTAAACCTACATTCCATTTCATCTAGAACCCCGCACCTTATCGCTTCATCAAAGGATCTGTAAAATAAATAAATGTTTGTTTATAGTGGTTTATTTTGACGATTTTGAATATTTTTCTACAAGATAAAATCATACATTGATATGATATACAAATACTACAAGCCATTAAATAATCCACATACAGAATTTTAAATAACAATACTGTTACCTTAATTATTTTTACGTATACGTTGACTGTGAATTCTTTTAACAAATAAATAAATTAAAGAACGCAGCTTTAATGTTTAAACAGCCAAACATAGTTTTGTTACCTTTCCTCCACCACAACAATTAAATCTAAACCATCTCCTGTTAGCAGTATTTTAACATAATCTTTGGAAGCAACTCGTTGAACAAATGATTCACTTCAAGCTTGTCAAGCTCCTTCATTATAATCGCTTCGAGAGTTTTTAACCGATCTCTGGTGTACTGAAAACTGCCACATTTTTCGATCAGTGACAAGCAATGCTTTTTTATCCCAACATCAGTTGTTCGCATCTTTAATATTTCTGATTTTAGTTGAAGAAAATGTATTATGGCTGCGAATAATCACTTGAAAACGCAAAAAGTTTAATTACTTTATACCTACACAGCAACCATAAATATTTTTTTACAAATTCTATGTATGAAGTATTTGCGTAAAAGGATACCTACAATTTCCTGGCCTATTTTTGGATTGGTATTAATAGCGTGCATGGTTGGGTAACCAAATTTTCCTTCTGTTAGATCTTCACAGAATCCTTTCTTAACGAAATACTGAAATAGTTAAATAATGTTAAATAATATTAATAATAGGCGTAGGTGTTTGTGGTGTATATACAGGGAATTTTTCGTTTTAGTATACATTGCTTATGTATACTTTTAAAAACAACGCATCAATTACGGCTGTTATGTAGGCAACCAACTATACAGGCAACTGAAAACCAGAAGCAAACGTCACTGTAGTTGTGAATTATTTTAGTATGAAGGTTATGTTTGATGCAGTGTCTATATTAAATAGGTAAATCAAAATGAGTGGAACAACAACGACGATTATTATTGTAAAACATTAAATATCAATAGCAGAAAACGGAAACGAAAATAAAAACAACAGTTACCACAGGTATTCGCAATGGCCACCTTGTACTTCTAAACAATAACCTAAACGGTGTTGAAAAGCACACATAGCATTCGCAAGATAGTCAGAATTCAAGCTATTGCATTCGGTACGTATGCGATCTTTTAATTCATCAATACTTTGTATTGGAATATTTGTGTAAATTTTGGATTTCAGGTATCCCCAAGTAAAGATGCGCAGGGGCTCCATCCATCTGAAACCACGGGTAATCGATGTTTAAGTTTTCTATTGCCGGAATGATGTCGTTCCTTAATAGCTCTAACAATTTGGCTGTATTGAGATTACCATCAATAAAATATGGACCGATAAGCTTATTTTCAAATATTCCTAGCCATACGTTAACTTTCCCAGTGTATTGAATGTGAGTTCAGTTTTGTAAATGACGGTTAGTGCGGGACCAATATCTAAGGAATAAGACATTTTGTGAATTGACTATCTTATTTAAAATGTATTCATGTTCATTTGGCAAATTAAAGAATCTTTTACAAAAGATTGTTCTTTTTTCTTGGTCTTCAGCGATTAGTTGTCGGTGATTAGAAAATTTGTACGATTTATATTTAAATTCTTTTAGTGTTATAAATACCGAGGTTTTAGAAACGTTAAAATGTGAACCTATTTCTCGTATTGATACTATGGGGTTTTCTTCAACGTAGCATAAAATATTTAATTTCATTTCTTCGGTTAAAACGTGATTACTTTTAGTTCTTATTTTATGGGAATTTAATACGCATCCCTCTGATTTAAATTTTCTAAGCTGTTACCATTCTGATACCACATTAGAATTTCCACTTTTTCGTCTTTACTGTACACGGTTGCATAAAAAACGGAAGAAGACACTAAATAAAAACTAATTTTATTTTTTAACATTGAATTAATTTGATTGTTTTGGCTACAGCATGCTCTGGTTTCCTGTATAGTTGGTTGCCTACATAATAGGCGTTCTTTTTAAAAGTATTCATGGGCAATGTATACTAAAAATGAAAATTCCCTGTATAGTTAGGGCATGGGATTTTTCAAGGGTGGGGCATATTAGACCCGCTGTCTAGGCAGCACTAAATGTGCTGAGGCTGGATAATCTAGATGGGATAGGAATCGTAGGGTAGTAGCAACTACGGTTCTTAAAAAAAGGTATTGTTATTAAATACTGGAATTAAACCGGTTGCGCAACTACAAATTGTCTGCCCATAAACAAAATGACAAAAAAAAACTACTCCTTCAGTTGCAATTTTGATCTACAAATGTTGTTTTTAAAATTCCTAAACCAACTCCTACCCTCACACTTGTTCACGATACACGATTGGCGTATATCAATCCACTGCTGGATGAAGGCCCTCCCTGTCTCGCTTCATTTTCGTCTGTCTCTGGTTTCTCTCATCCACTGTACTCTTGCCAGGTTCTCTCCGTCTGATGTTAAATCCTCCAACACTTCCGCGTCCCGTCCTGGGTCTCCACTCCATCAATCTTTTGGCCCATCTCTTGTCAATCCTTCGAGTAGTATGATCTCGCCAGTACCGTTTAAGTTGTGCAGCGCGTTCTACTACATCGGTAAGTTTGATTTGTTGCCTAATCCAGGCTACGATCGGTAAACTAATGCCAAATAATTCGTTCTTGCGCTCTTTGTTCTTTGTGTTCGAGCAAGCCTTTGGGCATGTATTTTCGAGAGAATCTAAGCTCCATAGGTCAACACTAGAAGGATGCATTAGTTTACTTTTGAAGGTGTTCGGTATTTTGGATGTAGAGACCCAGTTGGAGCGATCCACACCAAGGTTATTCTTCTAGCTATTTCATCGCACATATTATCCCTTTTCGTTGATGTCTTTTATCCAAAATATATACAGCTTTTAGCTTACTCCAGTAGCTGTCTATTAAGTATAATATTGGGGTTAGGTGCGTTTGTCATTACTTTTGTCTTACTTGGGTTCATAGTTAGACCTACAGCTTGAGACTGAATATGTAGTTCTTTTATCATTTCCTGTAGTTCTTGGGCACTGTTACTTATCAATAGAATGTGATTGGCGAACCTAACGTGACTGAGATTTTCGCCGACTGTGTTTATACTTTTAGTGGACCACTGAGTATCTCATTCAGAGCTGCTATGAAGAATTTAGGCGAGAAGGTGTCCCTTGACGCACTCCTCTTTTTGTTGGTATGGAATCAGTATCGCCATGGAGATGTACATGCATTATCATCGAAGACTAAATATTCCTGATCAGGTTAGTGAATCTGCTGTATATGCTACATT
The DNA here is from genome assembly GCA_014611495.1 of Limonius californicus. NCBI lineage: Eukaryota > Metazoa > Arthropoda > Insecta > Coleoptera > Elateridae > Limonius > Limonius californicus. The sequence goes on along the minus strand of JABXWE010000333.1, from coordinate 112,286 downwards.
TCGTTAGATAATTCAAGGGTGCTCAGGTTTTAATAGTATCAAAGGCCTTCTGATAATCTGCGAAGACATGTAAGACATTTTCCGATTAGTAATTTTACAGTTTGTATGTGATCGCATGTTGCACCACCTGATCGGAAATCGGCTTATTCTCGTGGCTGTTGAAGATTGATTTTGAGGGTTAATCGGTTGGTTAGTATCCGTGCGAATAGTTTATACATCGGTAAAAGTACTTGATACATCTGTAGTTGCTAACCTAGCAATGCCACCTTTCTTAAGAATTAAGATTATTTCGGCTTCATTGCATGACTTCGGGATCTTGTTTGTTTCGTTTATACAGATCTTTCAAATCGTTGACTATTACAATGCCGCCATCTTTTACCATACCAGATCTTAGACCATCAGGTCCAGCTGCCTTGTTTCCTTTTATTGCCGTCAGGGCAGTAATGATCTCATGCGTTGCCATCTCCGGAATATCCTCCAGCCCTTCGATCTGAAAGTTGTAGCGCGTTGGATTTGACTTTGGTATTATATAGTTCGTTATAATATCTTTCTACTTCTTTATATATTATTGTTATTTTAGCTAGTAGATTTCCAAGTTCGTTCGTAGTTTTAACATTTTCTTTCTTACCAATGGTTACAGATCCGTTAAAAATCTTCGGCCCTCTATTTTGTTCTATAGTGTTTGTTATTAATTATCTATTATACTGCCTTGTATTTTTTTGAAGTTGTTTCCTTATCAGTTTATGTTTTGTCCATTCTATTACGTTCTTATCTCCGTCTAATTTCAAGTTTCTGCTTTTCTCTAGTAATGGTCGAGTTACTTATCTTACTGGTAATTGCCTTCCGTTTTGCTGCTACTGTCTTCTCTTCTATTCATGGATGTTGCTTTTTTCGTTATATAATTTCATCCTGGTATATGTTCATTTTTATGTTGTTTCAGTTTGTTTAGATCAATACATATTTTGTTATCACTGTGTGTACTCTTGATTCTGTTTTCTAATTTGATTTTCAAGTTGGCTCTTACCATTCATTGTCACTGTCAGTATTGACTTAGTTTATACCTGTCACATCTTTCATTATAGGTTTATTATCTGCAAATGTAAACAATTTCGTTCTTGTATTTACGGTCGGGACTTCTCCATATCCATTTTCACTATGCCTTTCATTCTTCTGGCCTATTCCATGGTCTCCAAAACATCTCGCTTGTTCAGTCTGTCTAGTTCCAACCTTCACAATAAAATTTCTTTTTATTAATGTGTTTGGACGGAGATTGTCCGTTAATAGTTGAACGTTCTTCATAAAATAATTCCATTTTTTCGTCGTCATAGTCCGTAGTAGGTACATAAACCGTTTTTTTTTTCATTTATTTATATTACCGTTCCCCCCGCCCCCGAACCGCTTTCGCATTATTTCAGAGGGGTGCGGCCGTCCCTTACATACTAACCATTCGTGCAAGATGCACCCTAAACTTAACTAAGCGAAATGCGGTCGCCCCAGTCGGGATGCGAAACCTCGACCGATCAGACCGAATTTCGCTGTGACCTCGAGTGGCAGCGTTTATCCGCACTGCTCCACCGAGGTCCCTTAGGTACATATACCTGTACAATCATGATTATCTGCTATTTGGATAGCTGTAAGGATACATATGCGAGATGGCCACATATTGCTGTACAGGTTTTGTCCAAGATTTGTTAATCAAAAATCCGACTCCATTTGATCATTTATATTACTGGCAAATGTAATATAAGACGCCTGTTAAACAGTAAAAAGTACCATTCAACATTCCAATAATAAAGAAACTGAATAATTTTTATCCTAATTTCAGTTGCAAAACATCTAAATAGTATAATCCTCACAGCTTGCTCTATTGACAATTAGTATGACATTTGATGCACCAATACTCATATACCATAGGGCAAAATTATAAAATAAAAATAGTAGAATAGTAAATACTAATTTTTTAAAACAAAACGCTGGTGTGAGTAAAAGCTGTTTACAATGTATTTTGCTCTACAACCCGTGAAGGAGTTTGGTCAGTAAGGCAGAAGATCAGAGCTTCCGTATCTCCCTTTGACATCCGGTTGTCGTGTGCCACATTCATGACACACGATGATGCGGCGGGCATCACGCATTAGTCACCCGCATTATTACCCTTTGTTCATTCGAACGCAGGTACCTAATTATTTAACGGGACTGCGTAGGCAGCCCGCTAACCTTTGGGGATTTTAACCTTCGACATTTTCCACGCGAACCCAATGCTCTAACCACTGGACCACACTACATGATATAGTAAAATATTGTTCAGTTTTTGAGAATTTGTTATAAAATCACTTTGTGTTATGATCTCTTTTCGAATGCTTTGTTTCTTACGAGACGACACGATCTTCTCTCTTATGCCTCCTGCGCTATGTGTTGCGCGCTTTTAAAGTACAGCAGAATAGGGGACCTACAGCTTAACGAGGGCTCCGAACACCGGGAAGTGTAAATGCTTCTACTACAAAGAAGATTTACTAGGCAGAGTACCTCGGTAGTTTGCTATTGTCTTGCGCGAGAGACCGGCTGCTATAAATTCACTGTTTCAGTACTGAGAATTGAACATCAGACTTTCAGCGTGGATTTCTAACCCGCTAACCTCTAGACCACGACCGCCTGTGTGGTATTATACAATATGGTTAATAGATAGAATTAGTAGAAAACTTGAAATTTGCTCTGAAATTGTATACTAAATTATTTTATAACCTAATTTGCCATATGTCTCTGTAAACGAATTTAATAACCTATACACAAATTAAAGATCTAAAAGATCTATTTATATAATTCTAAATTTAAAAACCAATATTCCTATAATACAGAGCAGAAGTGGAAGAAATTGGCTGGGGAAACGTAAATAGTGGTTTTATTTAAAAATCTTATTTTTTACTTCATTCACACTTATTCAAATATATCATTTCACTAAAGTAGTCCTACAAACAATCTTTAATTTAATAACCGGTAATAATCTCACACCAGGAATGTACTCTCTGCGATCTGCAAATACCGTGAGTTCAAAAAGTAATTACATAACGGTTGGCCATGGAATAATAAAATAATGTCTAATGCAAGCTTTATATACCAATTGACGTTTAGGCACAGCCTTTGTAGCGCCATCTAGCGCAAGCGCCAGTATCTAACCGGCAGCGTTATGTTAGGTTAAGTTGCATGGTAAATGTAAATAAATCAATTTTTGAAGAAATGCATTCTATTATTTCAATTTAGACGATAACAGTATCAACTAAATTACTACACTATTAAACAAATCATAACAAGTAGGTAATCATTAAAATTGGAAGCTACAATTTTTTTATTTCACAGGTACAGAAAAATAAACATAAAAAACTAAGAAAGCTGTTCAAAATGACTACCATTTTCGTGCAGACACCAACTTGTAACGGGTGAAGGGAAGATTCGCGAAAAGTATACGGATTTGCAGCACTCCATAACCTCATATTTTGTGAGTTAATATACCCCGAAAGGGTGAACTAGGCCTCGTCAGAAAATATCGTTAAATTTAGCAATTCGTCGTTGTTCATTAAATTTTGTTGGAACCACTGATAATACAAAATTATCCTATTGTGATCTGCTAGCAGCAACTCATGTAAAGCAATAATTTTGTATGGGAACAGCATTAAATCTTTTTTGACAATAGTATGGCAAGTTCCTAATGATAAAGCAGTCTCTTGCGAAAGTGTACGTAGGGATGTAGTGGGTTGCTCGTTCAAATGTTCACGAACATCATCAACTGTATTTTGAGTACGAACTCTTGGCCTTCCAGCTCTATCTCTATGAGTAATGCTCTCTGTATCTCGGAATATATCAACACATCTTCTAAGTGCGCTGTAAAAATCTCCAAGAACAGCAATATCTGGAAATTGTAGCCGAAATTCCTCTAAACATGGCCCCGCACTGTAAATCCATTCGCTGTTCTCTCGAACACCATTTCGAAAATATGATTCAATCATAAATGTTTTGTGTTCTATTATAAAAACCATTATAATTGTAACTTAATTGAATTTTCAATATAAACTTATGACAACAACAACAGTGATGACAGTGAATGAATTTTAAAGCTTGCTGTTAACATTACTTTTATTTTCCATGGTCAACCCTTATGTAATTACTTTCTGAACTCACGGTATTTCAGAACCATTAGGATAGCCAACTTACCATATTGCTATTCAAATTCAAATAATCATCATTAATCTGATAATACAACGTAATTGCCGTCAGGAGTTTGTCAACGTCTACGCGCTTTCTCGCGTATAATTGCATGCAGTTGTTAGCCAGAAAGAAAATTCCACCAGTTTCTACAAAAAGCATATTCAAACAAGAATGTAATGGTACCATGAAAACACAACAATTTTACTTGATTTTGGCAAGTACCTACTTTTAAGTATCATTTGCTCATATTCCTCTTCAGTCGGGCATATGAAGTTGTCTCGCCAGTATAGTTCCAATCCTTGTCCGCGAAACAGCTCCATATATGCATCTAAGTACATCCGTAGGGCCTAAAAATTTTCAGTGTGAAGAAAAACATATATTATAATTACACAATAAGAGAACCGCGTAAATTATTATCAAAATTAATATGCAAGCAAATTTATTATTAAGAAAAAAACGAAACGTATTGTTTTATTACCATTGGATGGTTTAGTTGCAAAACGTTGTCAGATATACCCAGGATATGAAAAAAACAAGCATTCGCTACATTGGTAATGCCAAAAATGGTGTAAGCAGCTGGAACGCCTCTTCTTAAATTTGAATTATCCTGTATATCATCGATTCTGTAAGTGGTTGGTGTTAATACTACATTATACGGTTAACATACTAATATTACTCCGTTGATGGTAGAGAGTTGTTAGTATGAACATAATTATGAGTCAGTTGGCAGTCTACTTTAAGGCCGAGATTAAGTTGCAATATTTATAAGAAAGTGGTAAAGCAGCATAGATAAAGCAACCCCACAAGCAATTTGATACATTTAATACATTTCGAGTAGCATTACTGTAATAACCGTAGACTGTAATTATTCAAATTTTTAGCAGACCATAAGAGCACTTACAAGAGGGTTACATTATGCAAATTATCGACGATTTCGGAAATTGCAACTATTTTATCTTCAGATACGTTCATCCAATAATTCAGCGCGTTGATAAGTTGCGTCCTGAGATTTTTCCCAGGAATAGAAGTGTGATAAACAAGCGGACGTAGGAGATCCTTTAATTAAATAAAATGCGCATAATAGAAAAGTGCAGATTTATTATTAAATTACAATCAACCTCATCACCAGATTGCAGCTCGTACATGAACATAGCATTGCGAGGGATGTTGTACTTTCCATCTTGTTTATTGCTGTTTGTACCTTTTAAGGCATTTTGCGCTAGCTCCATTATTTTTAATTTGTGAAACTTCTTTGCGCTCGCAAGAATTAAACACCTACCAATAAGACACATTTAAGTTTATCATTTAAAAATAAGTAATTTATTATTTAGAAATACGTAGAGCTACCAACACACTTAGGACCGATCTTCCTATGTTCCGATAAAAACCTCCGATAGTTGTCAGGCGGTATAAACAAACCCCTAGGATAAATCTATCCGACAGCGTTTTTGTGTTTTTCAATACAACTTATCCCGTTGGTTAGGTATCGGCCAAGTTATTACAAACAATTACCTTAAAAGCAGTGAGTTAGTAAAGGCGCCCACTGAACTGACGCGACATGTGATCTGGCAGTGACACGACAAAAACATGACGCTGACGTAGCTCGCATATAACTAAAAGCCCACTGCACTGATTTTGTTCTAGTAGCATTTATCGCCTAGCAGCAATAATGTCTGTATCCGATGATGAAGATGTTTTGGCAATACTTTACCTAATTAACATGAATAATAACAATGGTCGCAGGAAACGACGCTACTGGGTGCATCCATATTGGCGGGAAAATGTGAAAGAGCGTGGCGCATTCAATGTTTTTAAAGAGTTAAATATGTATTCAGAACGATTTCAGTCTTTCTACAGAATGCGTAAAGAAACGTTTAATTTATTACTATACAAAATTGAACCTGTAATTTTCAAACAGGACACAAACTTTAGAACATCGGTTTCACCGGAAGAACGTCTGCTGATAACTTTAAGGTAAGTAATAGCATTTTATTATTTACATATTACATATGACATGAAACAATAATAAACATCACTTTCGATGGCCGAATTGTAGAAACTCTCCCATATTGATGCTTCCGCTAGTGTAAAGCTCATTTTGAGGTTGTTGGATTACTCCACTACTTCGGTTGGAAGAGTAAGCCGAGCCACTTATATTAGTAATAGCAGATTGTGGTGGTTGTTGATAATCATTATAGTATGAGTGAGTAGCTGTCGATGATGACGATGAACAAGATGAGACTGCTGGAGACACCGGTGGCTTATTCTCACCCAAAATCTGGACGGCCAAATTTAAAACACCCACTTTAAAGCACCTCTTTTGGGCGGTATTCATTTCCCGCATATCCGGGAGAACGCTTACTAAAAATGCCAAATCCGGATCTTCAGATTTTTTCTCTGTAGTGGATACTTTTTTGAAGCTAAAGTAATCTAATGCCGCTTTATTTACATCTGTAATTGATACTGCAGGGAGCTTTGAGGTCCTCTTCAGTCTCTTTGGGGTAGGTGGTACAAAATCATCATTTTCAGGAGATTGCGGGGTATCTTGCCTTGTTTGCGTATACTCTTCTTCATTTTCCGAATCATTGCCTTGGTCATGCTCATCCTGCAGTTGATCAGGTTCGGGCGAAGAAATCTCCGTTTGTGAGGGTACAATGATGTTTCCTTGTGATTTACGAGACTTTGTAAATGGCTGTAAAAAGTACAAATATTCTGCCAGCTAGTACGGCTTCTTTATCTTATTTCCACTGCCAGACGGTCCAATTGATGCCTTTAAATGTCTAGTATAGCAACCCCTCAGATTTTTCCAGCGTTCTTTGCAGTCTTGAACTGTAAACAGAAAAGTTCACAAAATTATATTAAATGTGATTTTTAGTCACTAATTTTTTTAAATGTTATTTTCAGATATTTTGCTACAGGGGCGTCTTCCAAAGCTCTTTCATTTTATTTCCTTCGAGGACATACTACTATTAGAAGAATTGTAGTGGATACAGCTGTAGCAATTTGGGAAGTTCTACAGCCTGAATACATGCCTACCCCTACAAAAGAGTGCTGGTTGAAGACAGCTGATCGATACTGGGAACTGTGGAATCTTCCTAATTGTGTTGGAAGTATAGATGGAAAGCACATCAGAATTAAAGCTCCTCCAAAGAGTGGATCGGCATTTTACAACTACAAGCAGTATTTCTCGATAGTCTTATTGGCTGTAGCGGATGCAGACGGAATGTTTTTAAGTATTAATGTTGGCGAATACGGTCGAAACAGCGATGGAAGGGTACTAAAGGAAAGTTCATTTGGAAAAGCATTATTCACTGATCAGCTCCAACTTCCAGATCCTGCTCCATTACCTGGAGACGATGAAGATTTAGTATTTCCTTTTTATTTTGCGGCGGATGAAGCTTTTCCTCTGAACAACCATATAATGAAACCATATCCTCGCAGACAATTAACAAATCCCAAAAGAATATATAATTACAGAATATCTAGAGGACGAAGGTCTGTAGAATGTGCTTTTGGCATGTTGACATCCAAGTTTAGGCTGCTGGAAACGCCAATATGTTGTGATGTTAATAAAATTGACAGGATCATTAAGGCCGTTTGCGTACTACATAACTATATACGAATTCATGATGGAGTCTTTTCCAAGCCGACGGTACAAATTAGCGTTAAGAATACCACGGAAGAAAGCCCCTCCAATTTAGGACAAGGTAACCGTCAAAGACCTACAAATACTGCCCTTGATCTTAGAAATCGGTTATGCAATTTCTTTTTGCACCCCAACGGTGAGTTACCATATCAAGATAAATATTGTGTATAATAATAATTATTATATTGTGGTAGTAGTTAAAAAATAATAAATAGTTATTACTACATATTGTACTATTTTTTTCTAGTAATGTAATTTAATAAGGATATTTTGCAACGCTTACCTGATTCTGATGTTTCCTTTGCGATCGCTTCCCAGGCCTTATCTTGAACATTTCTTTTGCTGTATTCTGAACTCGTATAATCATAGAGACATGGATGCTTTTCGATTAAAGCAACGAAAGTAATGTTGAAATCCGCGTCGTCTTTCATATTGTAGAATATCGGAATCACTAATAACGCGTGACAAAAGTGGAGCATGCTGCATTTTGCTGACAGTGACGTGACTTGTTACTAGTCATAACAATGTCTTATCACTTCAGTGGGCGTTGACTCATATATTTGCAGCGGTATAACTTTAAAATGCATGCTAGATGCAAGTCACTTGCCAGATCACGCGTCAGAACACCCGTCACGTCAGTTTGGTGGGCGCTCCCACTTAAACAAAGATACCTATATTTTGTTTCCTAAACGGCGGGGGGGGAGCTGTGAAGTACGTCACGTGCCGTAGTTAATAGTAAAACATGGGATTTAAATTTGGAATTGCATATGTAACCCTTAAATCATATTTTCTGCAGTAATACGAGGGCAGGCTTTTAAGTTTTTACTAAAACTAGGAAAGAAAAATAAATTTTGGAACTAACTGTTTTATTGCTTTTCAAAATATTCGCCTTTAAGATTTATACACTTTTGCATGCGTTCAAACCAATTCTCGAAACATTTTTACCACCCTGAAGTTGGTTTCTAAAAAACATGGTTTTTGAAGCCTTCAACAGCTTCTTGAGGTGATGAAAATCGCAGTCCACACATTTTTTGTTTGACATTCGGGAACACAAAGAAGTCGTTAGGCGATAAATTAGGTGAATACGGACCATGAGACATTAATTCGATATTTTTCTCCTTCAAATAATCAATTGTTTGATGTGCTGTGTGAGAGCTGGCATTGTCATGATGAAGAATGATGCGACGTTTTCGGTTGTTTTTCCTGATTTCGCCGATGACTTCTAGCAAACAAGTTGTTGTATACCATTCAGCGTTAACTGGTCTTTGATCCTCTAAAGGAATGGTTGCGACATGTCCAGTACAGCTGAAGAAACAAGAGATTATTTTCTTGGAAGTGATTCGTGAACGAACAACTTTTGTGGGATTCGGTTCATCTTGGAACACCCAAATAGTGGATTGTTGCTTAGTTTCCAGTTCATACGAATATATCCAAGTTTCGTCACCTATTACGATGTTGTATACGGATTGTGCAGTTCCTCGGTCGAATTTCTTGAGCATTTCCTTACACCAATTAACACAAGCCTTTATTTGAGCCTCGGTCAAATTATGCAGAATCTATCGGGAACAGATCTTTTTCACAGCTAAATGTTCATACAAAATCAAATGTACTGCAGTCTTCGATATGCCTAAGAATGCCTCTATCTCACTGCAAGTCACATGCCGATCTTCTTCAATCATGTTGTGCACCGCATCGATGTTTTTTTGGAATAACAACCGATTTTGGTCGACCTTCACGAAATTTATCACTGACGGACGCACGACCATGATGAGATTCTGCAAACCAATTGTAAACAGTCTCTTCTGATGGTGCTTCATTACCAAAAGTTGAACGAAGCGATTCGATGCATTGTTGTTGAGTTAGACCTTTACTAAAATCGTAAAAAATCATCCAACAAAGGCTACTAGGTACTAGGCATCAATTAGGGATTCGATTGATTCCACGTTTTTGGGGGCTTTTTTTTAAATAATGTTAGAACACCTCTATCATATGTTTTCTATATGATTTAGGTCCGGGGATTGTGTTGGCCCGTCTATTCTTTTAACTTTACTGGCCGACATCCAAGATTGAACAACATCTGCTCTGTGGCGAGGAGCATTATTATATAGGTTTAGTCACGAAATAACACTTTTCCACTAGACAGCATCTTCTCCTGTAGGAGACCAATGTGTTTGGTTGCATTCATCATGCCAAATATAACATGCAGTCTACTAACACCTTCAGCAGATATGCAGTCCCATATCATGACAAAAGTTGGATGTTCAATTGTTAGTAGAACACACTGTCGTGAAAATTCTTCTCCAGGGAATCTTCTAACATACATATGTGTTTCCAGCATGATTGTTAATGTTAAAGGTAGATTCATCACTAAATAATGCCTTCTGCCCACGGTCTTTATACGTGCCTTCTGCCATTGCTCTGGGGCCCAATGACGATGATCCTTTGCCCATCTCAAACCGTGGAGCCTTTGTTTTTCTGATAGAAGGGGTTTCTTTCGGGCTTTACAACCCCTAAGTCCAGATTTATGTCTCCGTCTTACAGTAGAAGTGCATACACTTACACCAGTAGCTTCGGATAATGTTTTGAGTAAATCTGTCGAATTAAGACTTATGTCTGCCAGGTTCGTCCTCCGCAGTACACTGCCGTCTCTCACTGATGTTTTTTTTGGATGGCCACTGCGGAGTTTATCTTCAATTTTTCCCGTCTCAAAGTATTTTTTATCACTCTAATAACTGTGGATTGATTGTACTGCACTTTTATAGCTATTTCAGGACTGGAAATGCCTTGTTTATGATGAAAAATTATTTTATATAGTTTTTCATCTGGTGCTAAGTTAAGTAATTACTGATTCGATGATTATCTTATACGAGGGGTATTTTTTAAATTAGGTCCGTTTGCGAATGAGAGTGAGAACGACGCGCGATCGCCGCAGTGCGCTTACGCGTCTACTCCCAGCATGCTTTGGACGCGTTTAGACGCCATTTGCAGCCGTATCGTCTGTCTGTGTGCTGAGCTGTGGAAGTTTATAATGTTTAAGAAAATTGAGTCGCCCGCCGACTGTGAGATACGATCTGTAATTCGATTCTTGAGTGAACTTGGCAGCAGCGGAAATTCACCGTCAGATTTGTGAGGTTTACGGTGATAATGCTATGAGTGACAGTAAAGTTCGTAAGTGGGTGAGAATGTTCAAGGATGGGCGAGTTAATGTGCAGATGAGCCACACCCTGCCGACCTTCTCTGATTTCTGAAGATTTGGTTCGTGATGTGGACAACAAAATTCGAGAGGACCGACGATTCACGATTTCAAAGTTATCAATTGAATTTCCAGACGTTTCAAGGTCAGTTTTGTACACCATTGTTTCGGAGAAACTGAATCATCGAAATTTATGTTCTCGGTGGGTTCCAGGACTGCTTTCTGAAGATCACAAAACATAAAGATTAGGCTGTGCTTTATCGTTTTTGAGTCGATACAATCAAGAAGGAGATGAATTGTTGGACCACATCATTACAGGAGATGAGACTTGGGGGTCACACATGACTCGTGAGTCCAAGCAACAGACAATGGAATGGCGACACACATCGTCGCCAACCAAAGTGAAAGCCAAACAGACAATTTCAGCACGAAAGATCATGGCAACTGTCTTTTGAGACAGGAAAGGGATTTTGTTAATGGATTTCATGCTGAGAGGCACAACAATCAATTCTGATGCGTATTGTGTGACCTTAAGAAAACTCTAGCGTGCCATACAAAACAAGCGGCGTGGCCTACTGTCTCCCGGTGTGATGCTGCTCCATGGCAATGCAAGGTCACATGTTTCTGCACAGTCTAATCAGGTCGTTTGGATGGGAACAACTGGATCGTCCACTTTACGGTCCAGATCTTGCACCCAGTGAGTTTCGCTTGTTTCGGTACTTAAAGGAGTGCCTTGGTGGTCAACGGTTCAACGACGACAAAGAAGTGAAAACTGCAGTCATGGATTGAGCTTCTCCATAGGCGGCAGATTTCTTTGACGTCGGAATTCAAAAACTTGTTGAGCGGTATGACAAATGTTTGAACAAAAATGGGAATTATGTAGAAACGTAGATAAAAGTATGTAGAATATGGAAAAAAATATATTTTAATGATATTTACAGTATTTTCCTTCTTATTAAAAAACGGACCTTATTTAAAAAATACCCCTCGTATGCTTGTTTGAAATCAATTTACAAGAGTAGATTTTTTTTAAATTAAGGGTTAACCAGGTCAACAATACACATTGCTATACATGGTTTTGCTGTCATATGAGTAATTTGACATAATATTATTTAAATTGGAGGCAATTTTGACGCCTTAAACTAATTATTTAGTTGATCAATATTAAAGTCTATTAATATATCTTGCGGAAGTTGTCTTCTTAACCTAGTGTGTATATTTGTCCGTCCAAGTTGGTGATGAACTGCACTTGGGCATAGGTGGATGTTGTGGAAGAACTTTTGGGTGCTTGTTATGACAAACTGTTTGATCGTTGCTATCCCAAGCTCATTGTGTATTTTTTGGTTCCTAATAAACCAGGGCGCATTTATAGCTATGCGTAAAACCTTGTTTTGAAATACTCTATGTCAATCTGGTATCGAAGTGTAAGCCAAGATACTTGACACTGGTGTTTTTGTCCAACCATGATATTTCGGTACCGTTTACTTTTATGTTGGGAATATCATCTTTGATGCGTTTAAGCGTAAAGATTTTGTTGCAGCATTTGGTGGAATAGTTATACCCCATTTATTGTACCACTTGGTTAAGATGTCCATTGAATGTTGAAGTAGTTGCACTATTGCACCCTATTTTAGTAATACTGTCGCTTTTTATAACCAATGCGGTGTCATCCGCGTACATAGCTATTTCAGGTATGTATATTGAACAGTGTTGGTCCAAGGATGCTGCCTTGTGGAACCCCTGTACGTATGCTTTTCGTTGTTGAGTATGACCCATTCATTCTAACTGCAAAAGTCCGGTTGTCAAGGAATACATTTTATTATTATTATTATTATTAGCCCGCAACATCCCATTGTTGGACAAGGACCATCCCATGAGGGGAAAAAATTGTTTACGGTCAAGTATAACGCACGAACATTTGGGGGATTTGGCATTTCTCTCTAGAGAGGGATCTGCAATGCGACAACGTAATTAATGCGTTTGCCTTAACCAGATTAAGGCGTAGGGCGCCCATTATTTTTCATCGGCATCTAGGCGCCTATACTAGTTTATATACCCCTGCGTCGGCAGCGTGACGCAGAAACTATATAACACGTGCAGAACAAAGATTACTATAAACAGGTAACTTGAATCCTTGAAGAAAATCAGGCAGAACGTCAATCTACAATAAGCGTCGATTAAGAAAAGCAAGATTGAATTTATTGAGGCGGAACCAAATACAAGTCTTCGATTTGTATAATTCCAAACTCATTTCCAAAAAGGTACAATTCACAGATTATTAAGGAGAAATAGTCTGCATCCATTTATGCCTCAAAAAGTTCATGTTTTGCTTGATGGGAAAATGGAGCTTTGAGTCAATTTTTGTAAATGGTTGCTACGAAACTTAAACAATGATCCACATTTCATTGAAAATATTCTGTGGAGTGATGAATTCACATTTATAGAGGCGCGTATCATAGATATTCATAATCTGCATGAATGGAGGGATGAAAATCCTCATTTTATCCGCAAAAAGTTTTATCAAAGGCGATGGTCAATAAACATCAATAAATCAATTTAGTAAGAATATAAGAAAATTTGCAACAAATTGCATTATTGAAACTTCATTTTTAATTATTACAGAAGTTGTATAACATTCACAAATTTACAAAAATTTAATTTTAAAGTTTAATAAAGTCAATTTAACACATGCTAATTGTAACAATCACATTTTGCTTACCTTTCAGCAAACAACGATATTCTGCTACTAAACTAGCAACAAGTATATAATAATAACCTTATTTACATTATAGAAACCGGAATGGCAGTTGAAAGTTGCATTCAGAAAAGCATTGACGTCATTAGGTCGATTTACCCCAAGTTAATACTTTTAGAACTTCACGTACTAAATTTTGCCTTTGCCGCTAGCAGTATACAATAACAGTTATTAGATTAAGACGGTTACTTTGTAGCTAATGTTATTATTATAAATAATTTACAATAGTAAATGAAAAACACGTTGCCAGAGTCACGTAAACATGTATATTGAATAGTCCCCGATGTTATTCACCTTAATTTGTGCATTCTACTATTGTTGTTGAATTATCTAGATACATATATAAATAGATACGAAATAAAATTACGTTTAATTGTATTGCGCATTTATATACAGGGTGTATCAGAAATAGGTACAAATATTGAATCCGATGGTAGATTACAATACATACAAACTAGAAAAAAACATTTCTTTGGCAATGGGACCCTTAAGATATGAGAAAATAATAATTGAAAATTTGACCCAACATTGTTTGAGTACCGCAGGATAATAAGAAAAATTTGAGTTCAAACACATGTTATGCAAAGGAGAAGTGCAACAAAATTTCTTATCACCTGCCACAAACCAATGCTATTAGGTAGGTCAGTAATTTCTATTCAGTCTGTTGTTGAAGCTGGCAAGCAGTGTTTCTACCAAAATAGAAAATTTTACGAACATTGAATTTACTGATGCTGTTCTTATTTACGGGGAAGCTCAAGGAAACGCTCTAAGGCAAATGTACTTAGAGTGATATCCTCAGCGCCGCATTCCAAACAGCCGTACATTTACTGGAACCGTCCAACATTTACTGGATTATGGCACGTATCAACCACAAAACCATCATCGCGGTCGTCCAAGAGCAGAAAGGGTTGTTAATGTAGAACAGCATGTCTTGGAATGAATGGAGGAAAGTCCTAGTGTTAGCACTAGAAGACTTACGTCACAAACTGGTGTTTCCCATTCTACTGTTTGGCGGATTATGCGGGATCAGGGACTACACCCTTACCACGTTCAAGGTTTGTAACCAGCGGATTGTGTACGTAGGCACGATTTTTGTGAATGGCTTCTTCAAAAGTGCAACAACCAACCAAATTTCCTATTCAATTTGTTATCTACTGATGAGGCGGGATTTACGCAAGAAGGGGTGTTTAATGTCCATAATACCCACATTTGGTCACATGAGAATCCACACGAAATAGTGGAAAGTTTCCAACAACGGTTTTCCCTAAATGTATGGACAGGCATTGTAAGTGATCACCTTATTGGACTATACATTTTACCTGCTCGTTTAAATGGAGGTGTGTATTTACACTTTCTCAACGAAGTCCTACCAGAATTGCTTGAAAACGTATCTTTAGAGACACGACGTAACATGTGGATTTTAGGATTTTGTTTGATGGTGCTCCGCCTCATTATACTAGGGATGTAAGGAAATGGTTAAATAATAACTATTCTGAAAGATGGATTGGACGAAACGGGCCAGTTCCATGGCCAGCTCGTTCGCCACATTTAAATAGCTGTGATTTATTTTTGTGGGGCTGCATGAAACAGTTAATTTATTCTAAGCCAGTGAACAGAGTTGGGGAATTAAGGGTACGCATTGAAGCCGCTGCCAATAGGATTCGGCAAGATCCTACCGTTTTCGCAACATACGTAATTCAACACTTTCGACGTGCAGAAGCATGTGTTCTCAGTGGTGGTCGTCATTTTGAATTCATTATGATCCACTTTTCACTTTTGAGGTAAACTGTTTTTTATGTTTTTTTTTCAGTTATGTTAAAATTGATTTAAATAAATGATGGGTATTCTGAAATAAATTAGTACCTTTTTAAATGCTTTGTGCGTTTGGAGTTTTTTTTGCATGAAGCAGCGATGTTTATTATTTTTATACCCCATGATAAAGTAAAGTGAAAACGCAAAAACTTAATTTAGCGGTAAATGAAATTGTTAAATGCCTTCTAATTACAAAAATGTCCAACTGCTTCAATGTATCATCAGCAGTTCTCAAACAAAATTTTATTTTCTTTTTAATTCCAAATAATAAACTTAATGATTTTTTGACAAATGAATAGTACCATTGAATGCTACTTGAGCCACTTTATTACTGGTTTAAATATTTGTACCTATTTCTGATGCACCCTGTATGCTGTCTGTTCCATCAGTGTATGGACGGAAGATAACTCCTCATACAGGCAAGATATTATGATTCTGTTTTTTCCAGAAGATAGGTAGAGAGACCTTGAACAAGTGTGTAACGAAGTTTCCGGGAAGTAATCGTTGCGAATTTGATAATTAAATGTTAGGTCGCTTGAGTTTAGAAAAGAGGCGTCTGCGGCAGTGCAAGTGGAGTTCTAAATTGTCTTCCGCCACGCGCTCATCATCGCGTACGAACACACTCCGGAGAAACGCACAAAGAAAGGGAGCCTTATATATACAGGATCCATTTTTTTTATTATTATTAAAGACTTTACAATCTGACATTGTTGACATTTAGTAAATGATATAGTATTTCACATGCATGTCATGGTGAAAAATGTCCATTAACAAATTCCTTGAATTAAAAACTAACTAGATTAGTTCGTAGTTATTGTAACTTAACACACGATCACTCGAATCTATTTGGAAGTTTAGATGTCCTTATTCTCTTCAGTCTGGGCTCCTCCTCTTCTTCTTCCAGTAGACACTCAGTGAGTGTGTTTGGGTGGGCACGAAGCCGATCTCGGTACCGTAAACTGTATTGCTGTATCTCTTCATTAATTGTGGGGATATTAAGATCTCGACGTATAACCTCATTAGGTACATACCAGGGAGCATTTACTATGGAACTCAGCGTCTTGGCTTGAAAGCGTCTTAAAATGTCTATATTAGAATTACTTGCTGTTCCCCACAGCTGTATTCCGTAGGACCATATCGGTTTGAGAATAACTTTATATAATAGTATTTTATTTTCCAGAGATAGTTGGGATTTGCGACCTAATAGCCAGTACATTTTCCTATATATTTCACCCAGTTGTTTGCGTTTAGTCCAGATGTGTTTCTTCCATGTTAATCGCCTATCAAGGTGGATTCCTAAGTATTTGGCACTTTGCGCTTGAGGTACTTGCTGGTTATTCAGCGAGACAGGTGGGCAGGTATCTCTTCTTGTTGTGAAGGTCACTTGTACCGATTTTGATTCATTAATTTTTATTCGCCGTTTTCTAAACCACAATTGCAATGCATTCAGATGGACTTGAAGGATGTGAGATGCCATATTCGAGTCGGGATGCGATGCTAATACCGCCGTGTCGTCAGCAAAAGTTGCAGTCATTGTTGTTGCGATGGTAGGTAGATCTGCTGTAAACAGAAGGTATAATATCGGTCCCAAAACACTACCTTGAGGAACGCCTGAGTTAATTGGAAATAATGTTGTTTGGTATTCTCCAAACTTGACAAGGAAATGTCTGTCGGTTAGATATGACTTGATGAGTTGATAGTGGTCTGGCGGTAATATGTTCTTGATTTTGAAAAGCAAACCATCGTGCCAAACTTTGTCAAACGCTTGTGTGACGTCTATAAATACAGCTGAACAATACCTTTTTGCTTCAAAATCTTTGGCAATCTTATCCACGACTCTGTGAATTTGCTCCATGGTAGCACGTTGTTGGCGAAACCCAAATTGGTGGTCAGGAATTAAGTGGGTGTCCAGTAGGATAGGTGTAATTCTGCTTAATAACAATTTTTCAAAGACCTTGGATAACACCGGTAGCAAACTAATTGGTCTGTATGATGCTACATTTTCTTTAGGCTTGTCCGGTTTGAGGATTAGAATTATTGTGGCAACTTTCCATTATGGAGGGATGAAGCGTAATCGTAACACTGCATTAAACAAATAGGTTATGAATCTAATACCTTTATGTGGAAGTTCCTTCAAAACCTTTCCCGTGACCAGGTCATATCCGGGTGCTTTCCGTGGATTCAAATTGCGAAGAATTACATTTGTAGTTTCACTTATAGTAATATTTTTAATAGGTAGGCACATCTGGAAGGGGGATTCAAGAAACTGTTGTATTTCATCTTCTTCTTCATTTGAGATTTCAGATGGGAAGGGTTGGAATACCTCAGTTAGGTTAAGACAGTGCTTTTTCTTGGTCAGTTCGCGCCCAATTTCCATTGCCAGTACGAAGAGGTGTTTTATGTTGTTGTGGCTTTTTTAACTTTTTGGTCGCTTTCCAAAGCGAATATTCAGCAGCTTCTGTTGGGGATAAATATTTCAAATAGTTCTGTATAGATTCATTTTTAATGTCAGACAGGAGCCGTTTGAGTTCAGCGGTTGCTTGATTTAATATTCTCTTGTCTGCTGGGTGTCTTGTTGTTTGCCATCTTCGCCGAAGCCTTCGCTTTTCAGCGATTTTCTGCTTCACAATTACAGGGCACTCTGAGCTTCTGATGTGCTGTGTTTTTTGCGGAGTACTTTGCCAACAGGCTTGTTGGACAGCTTCGTTGAAACGTTCTATTGCTGTGGTCAGTTCATCTTCCGTTTTTAAGGAAAATACAGGATCCTGGCACAAAATTGGTTACTTAAAGTCGAACTCCATCCGAGAAGGAAGTCAGCCGAGAATAGAATTACCAGTCTACCAGAGAAGCAATCAAACCCAGGTTGAACCGTCAAAATATTCTCAGTCCGGGAGAATATTCCAGTCCGTTGGAGAATTCCATAAAGTCCGCGTACCTGTACGGTGTCGCAAGTATTCACTTTTGTGGAAAACTTCGCCGTTGGGGATACCTTTATTGATATCCAGCAGGTTGTACCAACTAGTCTCAATCAGGTTAACACACCAGAGAAATAAGAGAATGTCAAGTATATCAGGTTCGTGTTCGGTTCGAAACGGAACGTATGTCGGTGCCGTTGGAGCTAATATTTGAATTGCGCTTTCTGTTGTTAATGTTAATAATTTAGATCCGTTAGGGTTGTTTACTCTGCTGCTTTACCATGTGGTACATTTACAATTCAAATCGCCTATTAGTAGTGTAGGCTCGCTGTCACTGAAGATTTCTCGTATGTCTTGTTGGATTAAACTATTATTAGGTTATTTGTATGGGGCGTACAAGAACTGCGACGATATTAATCCTTTAATGAGGGGTAGCTCTACTTAAGATGAAATGGACACATGAACTGCGACGGTACCTCTCGGGTAGGGCACATGAACTGGGACGGTATTATCTAATTGTAATCCGCTTATCTCGTTGCCGATTAACAGCTTTTTGTACCACTAAGTTTGCTAAATGTTATAAACCAAACCTTTATTAGCTTTTAATAGTCAGGTTACCTAACTCCGAACTGTTTTCTTTTATAAATAGCAGAGTTTATAATCTTGCTCGGTTTCTCTGCAAGATCTTCAGTTGCTTTCCTATTGGCAGAGCACGTAATTATTTGTCTGCTAAGTGTAGCAAAGTTAATAATATGATTGTGCACTACACCGAGAGTATATAATTTCGATTTGCACTGTTTGTTTGTGCAGCGCCACAAATCTTCACCGGTGGATATTTCGTAGATTCTTCGAAATTTGAAACCCTCAACAACTATTAAATTTGCACCACGCTGATTTAACACTGTTTTAACTTCCATAGTTGTAAAGCTACTGGCAGTCGAATAAGAAATGGAATAATATTTTCCGTAAATTTATTTAAATATCTACACCTATTATTGCAGTGGTGCTGTTATTTGCTCCAACCACAAACCAGAATTTTGCACCCCTATTATAGATAACTAAATAAGATTTGTTCTTACAAGTCATTAATGAGGATTACATTGTTGTTCGTCGCAGTTCATGTATTTTTCATATACGGTAATCCGTAGTCAGACAAGCGTATTAAGTGGTGCAGGTAATATCGTCGCAGTTCATGCCCACCCTTTGTATGCACAGCCTATTTTAATTTTACTGTTATCTTGAAGAATTAATTTAGCTTCTACCACTTCGAGGCTTTTCAAGGTTCGTGGTTGTAGTGGAATCACATTGATGTTCTTTTTATATATTATTGCAACTCCCCCAGCTGCTTTGTCCGATTCTCTATCTGTTCTTATGATCCTGTAACCCGGTATATTAAATGTTTGATTGGCAAGCAAGTGGGTTTCACTGATGCATGCTAGATGTACTTTATGCCTAATTAGGAATTCTATAAACATTGATATTTGTTTCTTAAATCTATTAGCATTCCAGTTTACTATTGTGAAGCTATTAATTATTCTTTGGTTATTTACTGCCATTGCTGAGTATATTTGTAACAAGTGTTACGGGCCAAGCAGGATTTTGCGTCGACCCGTAACCGGATAGGTGGAAAAAGGCCTACAGCGTAGCTCAGAGGAGTAGGGGGAGTTCGCGGATATCGCTTACGGGAGGAAATCTTCCTAGTTGTGTACAGAGTAAGTCAAAATTAGTTGGCGCCACCTTCCAAATCACAGCTGATTGTAGGTCCTCGTGGAAGGCCGAGAGGCCTGCAGCTTACGGGAATCGGACTCACCTTTATTGTGCCTCCCCCTATATATATAAAGCTTGCAAAATTCATGCACAAACAAATTCAAATACAAAATAATAAAAGATATACTGGATTTTAAAACACTTATAATGAAATTATATTAGGTAGCAATACGACAGAATGATAAAAAAGGTGATTTTTAAAAACTCTATTTTACAGATAGTCAATTGAGCGCTCAAGCAAAGGGCCCGCCGTCACTGGCGCGCGTAGATGGTCCCAAAAGACCACAGAGACAACGGCGTCAGAGCTTACACAAATAACACAATAATTAACCTTTGCATTTAGTAATACAAACAACTATCTGCGACTGAAAGTCGCTCTTGTTACAAACAACAAAAAGCTGCGATCACTTGGAATTTTGCAAGTGTGCGCGTGAAAAAAAAGGTTTCTTTATCACTACACCAAAAAAGAACTGGTACTTTCTTCGCAACAAAAAAACTTAGCTTCTTTACCCTGATTTGTAGTAATGAGGCGGAACCAGGCACAATGTCGAGGTGTTGAACAGATGCAGGTACAGTTTGAGGTTGTTCCCCAGTCCGGAAGCAACAGAAGGGTAGACGACTTCAGAAAACCATGGGACGAAACATCCGTAGGTACGCTCCTGGAAAATTAGTGTACCTCTACTTCCACGGGATCAAACTCATGAACCAATGAAGCACAATTTCCACGGGATCAACCTTAGTGAAACAACGAAGCACAATTTCCAATTGCACGGGATCAACTTGCTTGTATCCGAATAGATCGAAAGAACAATTACACTTAATTGCTCTATATTAGGGCTAACACTGCTAAATATATATTGAAATTCGACTTGGTCGTGGTTTTCTTTTTGGCTAAAGCAAAACTACGATACGGTAGGCTCGATATAGCAGAGCAGCCGCGACAAGACCCGTTATCAGAGAAACAAACATCGTTCCGGCCCAAGAGTCTAGTGTCTACTGACTTTTCGTAACGGCCCTTCCCCGTAGATGGAATTTCGGGAAGACCCAGAGTCATTGATGATCGAAAACTGACTGCCTATTAACCGCAACGCGACCCGTCATTCCCCCATAAGATTGCAACATAATTCGAAATATGGCGAAAATGTTCTGGAATAATTCGGCACGTAAATTCTCAGAAGCGTTCAGGGCCAAGCGCCAACAAAAAACAATATTCGGCAATTTAAGCCTACAAAAAGGAACTGTCAACATAACTTAATCTTTAAAAACAAAATAGCGAAACTGTAACTAACATAAAACTGTAATTAAAATAACATTTTTAATTCCTATGAAGCGGCAATTCAATTACGAAATTAATTCAAATATAGCGGCAAATTTTAAAAGAACATAACACAACTGTCATAAAGAACTCTTTAATCTTGTACGTATAGGGTTTGGTGAGGTTGATTATTGTTTCTGTTAGTGGTGTGTCTTTGTTTTCTGTAGCTGTGCTTGATTCGAGTGTGTAATTTGTTTCATTAGTGTATATTTTAGAGGGTTCCTATAGTTTTGGACAGCAGTTTGGAGATGTATAAGGTTTCAGATTATTACTCGCTGCTTCTTGTTGAATGGATTGTCTAGTTTGTGTCCGCAATGATTGCGCTTCTAATATTTTTATTAATTTGCTGTATGGTCCTGCCCACAATTTGCACATTTCGGTTTTTCGTTTGTTATTTCTTTCTTCCTCAGGCATTTATTAGTTATATGGTCTCCATCACATTTAACACATTTAGGGTCTAAATTGCAATAGTTTTTGCTATGTCCACATTCCTGTCAACGATAGCATTGGACAATCTGTTTAGATTTATCTTTTTTTTTTCATTCATTCATACTAACCCCCCACGGAACCGCATTACTTCAGGGGCGTGCGGGCGTTCCTTACATACTAACCATTCATGCAACATGCACCCTAAACTTAACTAAGTTGAATGCGGTCGCGTCAGCCGGGGTTCGAACACACGGCCGATCGGCCGCCTTTCAATGTGACGTCGAGTTTCCTATATTTCTTATCAATAACGTTCATTATCACGATTTTACTTACAATATTTCAACATACTTGTTTACAACTCCACACACCGGAAATATACGGATTTATGCCAAACTACACTAACTGCTGCAGCCATGCCAACTATAATACGGACATAATGGCAGAAAATTTGATATATGTTTTAAATATATTGCTGCGCTTGTTCCATTTGTACTCTGCTGCAATTGTCCTCGGTCTCCCCTACACCCTTTCGCACATTTTATGTACTTTTTTATGCCCTTTTTAAAAAAGTAAAAATCCAATGTGATGCCCATAAAAAAGGTTACTATGGTATCTCTGAAAATGGTTAACACAAAAAATTTAATTGCCGGAACTGCATTCCTCGTGTCCGCTTTTGTAAGAATACCGAGATTTAGTTGCATAACTTTAACAATGAAAAACTTATTAGTAATTTTCGAAGAAGATAAATTTCACTTTTTTCGGAATATTTCAGAAGTGCTTGCAGATATTTTGAAAATCAGTACATTTCCGTAAGGGGCATTGATTTATGCAGCATTTCTCTAATGTAACCGACTACGGTATGCGAGATCACTATGTACTTATGTTATTTAGACACCCCGTATAACATTCTCAACAAAAACATTTGTGTATTATTGCAAAATTGTATAATAATCAACTTTAGTCCGGCGTTTCTGAAGAGCTATGGGAACCGTCACAATTAAGTAATCTTCTTAGTTGTTAAGCAAAGCTAACGGTATGACCCCACATCAACGTCTATAAACATATAGTATTAAATTATAAGTTAAATAACAACAAGAAGAATTCTTGCAGTTTTGACATCTTTATTACTTAATTTTATTTTATAATAATTAACAATGTTGGTCTAAGGCAAGGCAAGGTTCTACTTTTCTGAATTTTTATTTTCAGAAGTTTAAAATTTCTTGAATTTATATAGGATTTTACATATCAGGAATGTATTTCAAATATCTCGAATACAATTATACATATATTAAGTAAATATAACGGCACATAATAGAAATGCAACATCACATCACATATTTGAAATTAATTTCAATATTTTATACATATTTTTAAAAATATGTATATGGTGTATATAATACATTTAGATTTCTAAATTTATAAGGCACGTTTCTAATTTGAAAACACTTAGTGTTAGGAAGTTCCCTATAAAAGGCGATTTAATTGAATTAAAAAAGTCCCTAGTAGAGACATCGCACACATATTTTTGTTCCATATATAAATTATACGACAAATTCTTACATACATACTTGTTGAATTATTTAATCGATATGTGATATCTATACAACTATAGACTGCATTTTCACTTTACATTTTAAATTCATTTTCGATTGAAAAATTATATTCTAAACACCTCAAATTGTATCTAAGGTATCTAGAATTAAACATCCCCCTCAAAAATGCATAAAAAGCAAAATAACTTCCATAAACCAATGTTGATCACAGAAAAAACCCTTCATGGGTCGACAGTTTTAAATTTCTTTCAGAAAGAAATCACGGTAGCTTTCAACTTTCATCTTCCAGTCATCTGCAAAAATAATGATTTTTATGTGAATTAAATTAGAAATAATATTCTACCTGTTAAGTCGTCAACAGAACCTCCCTCGCCACCATATTCGTTCGGTAGCGCGGAAAAGGGAACGTCCCGAGACAAAGCGCTTACTCCAGGTTGTGCATACACATTTACCTAAAACAACCATTTTAAATAAATTATAAAAATAAATAATACAACAAACACTAACCCTGCTTCTTAATTTTTTGTTCATAAACGGATTAACAATATTATAAATAATTTTAAAATAAATGGGAACATCCACAAAGTGAACCCCCTTTATTCTAGTTGGATAAGCTGTCTGAAGGCACAATATGCACTTCCTGCAGATTCCTGGAGTCATTTGCGCAAGGTAACGCACTGAAAACCCCTGAAAATCTTGAAGGATTTGTTGACCAGCAACCACGAAGTTGTCATTCTCATTTATTACAATTTCCAGAGACATCAAGGCCACTTTAACTAAATTTTTGAACGAAACCACAGAGGGGTCAGCCTTTTCCCAGCGAACCATCAAGATGGGCGGTCCTGCTGGATCCACCGTATTGTGCAAAAACAGGAGGATGCTGAAAATAATTTCTGTAAATCTATTTCTAGTCTGAATAGGTAATTAATTACCCCCTACTTAAGATTTCTTGAATTTCCGGCAGAAAAGGATCCCGGTTGGCAAAAAATTCAGGAGTTGTTGACTTCATTCTGTAAAACAACTCCAGTTTTTCCTTGGTTTTTTCAATGTTGAATTTGCAACCGCGCAGGAAACTCAAAATCCATTGGTCATCTAAAAATATATAGAAACACATCTAAACATTATTTTGGCAAGAAACTACAATTAATTTATTACTTGTGTCGGTGGTTAGCTCCGGGTTTTCTTCAAGCCAGGCTTTAATTTTGTTGATGTTTTGGAATACTTTTTCAGGTACTTCGTTGAGTTCGTTTTTGGCCTTCTCTTGAAGTTCCACTGACAGCGGGCGGACGGACATTATGATTACCGTGAGTGTTGTAACACACTGCAAAATTATGCTAAATTGCAATTGTAGTAGTTACTTATCCTATCAAAAGTACTTTGCCCTTGCCCGCTATCTCATCGCATGAGCAATATTTTGCGAATAACTATCTCGGATTGAGAGACAATATTGTGTTAAAATGAAGAAACGGAAAAATTTCAAATAATATGAAATCAGTCCAATCGAATACGACTATTCGCAGCTATTTTCAGCGTTGTTTAGTAAGCAGCTCAGAGCACTGTAAACACATTTAAAAAATGTTTCAATGTAATTGACCTATGCATGGTTAAAGTTTAAACTTGTTATCAAATCTTTCATTATCTTAGATGATTAGAAATTAAAATAATAAGTAAATATACGATCTAGACAACAATGTTTACAGTATTACAGATAAACACATTTTTCACCCGTAATACAGTGATGGCACTAAAATTTCACAGCACGTTCCAAATTTGTATTACCTAGACCAGGGGTCGGCAACCCGCTGTAGGACCTTCCGTGAGGCCTACGTAGTTTCGTCGAAACCCCCTTTTTTCGTGAGGTCCGCGTAATAGCTCATAAAAAAAACCTTATCGTCCCGTGGGGGCGATCGATTTCATCATTTTATTTTTGTTTTTACTCGTCCTTTTATTATTATTATTATTATTGATGGAACCTTAACCCTCAAGTCGAGTGGTCGAAAAATTGTCACAGTACATAGAAGATAGTAAATTTTTTATACCACTTTTCTTCACTGTTTCTCCCTAAAGTATTACATAAATTTTACTTTCTATCGTTCATTATTTTAATATCGTTTTATTTGAACAGAACTATATGAAATTGAGCAAGACAACATAAAATTATGACTAAGAAGAAAGCAATTTACTAACATGAGCAAAAAATTAAAATTTTTGCAGGGGTTTGCTGCGTCAATCTCTGGCGTGATATGCACCTACCACAACCCCAATTGCTCGCTGGTACTCACCAGAAGGGTAGTGACTGCCACCACGCCAGCTAGGATACTAAGTGGAAGGGGTACATACCTGGAGCCTCGACGCCTCAGCTCCAATACCCTTCCTGTAGGAGCGGATTCATGATTTCGTGGACAGAAAAATGTACCACCTCCCGACTTAAGGGTTAAGATAGTTTTACAGCTGAGCTTACAAGAAACCCTTTTTTTAGAGATGTCGAATGACGCCCCCCCCCCGTCCGCCTTCACTTATTGGTTATTGAAGTGATCGTAGTAAAATATATTTCAAATCTATTAAGATTTACAATTAAGTAAATCCAGAACTAGTTTCACTGTTTGAGCCTATTATCTGGATCTAAATCTTTTCGCTTTTATAGCTGCGTGCAGATTATGTTTTTAATGGATCTTCTACCCTTGTATCTAACGATTCACTATTCAACCTTTTTAATGAGTATTTGTGAAATTAGAAGTAATAATTTCCATTCAAAGAATAATATCTGACTTTTATTAATTTTGAATTACAAATAATAACATTATGTATGATATCATTAATGAGTACCTTATTTTACCAGTTTAGACTAGGGTGACCAGACGTCCCGACTTTTCGCGGTTTGTCGATGTTTGGTACGACGTCCAGATGTCTCCAAGCTACATTTTCGCGACTATTGTGTGTCCCGACGTTCAGATACTCATAAGTTTTAGTTATCATATATAGGAAACTTATAATAATTGTTGATATTTCTTTGAAGGTTGATTGAAAACTTTTCTTGTCGCTCCTTGTCTATTGCTGTCTCCGCGTAATAAGTCAACAACTTGGGGCGAATCCAGACACAAAAAGCAAAGATCGCTACTACTCACGAGTGCGTGTAATGTCAAGTGTGAATACCCAGACACAGTCCACGATTGTGTAGTGTAGACTGTAGAGTGTGTAGACTGCAGTGTGTACTGTACGTTGGCGGTCATTAATCCACTAGACATATTATCGGATACGATGTAGATTACGCAAAGGTAACCATGAAAGATCTTTAATTAATAATATTTAGTAATCTAATAATATGTAACATAAATTTCCGATGACATTGAGATGTCACAATGTGTTTACAAAAGTAAATTTTAGAAAATAAATATTATTGACAGAGTTTTTTATATTTTGCATGTCCCGATTTCTCGTTGTATCGATCTGGTCACCAGGAACGAACGTAGGTTTTAGTTGCAGGTAAGCTGCCTTCAGCGTTGAAGGTACCGTGTTGGTAAACGAGTATGCGCCCCAGACAAATTGTTTTTGGGATTTCAAGGTTAACGCTGTTAGATGCAAAGTTGGAAATTCTATTTTTTAATTTCCAAAAATTGCCTAAATATAAATAGAAGAAATAGTTTATTTAACTGAGATACGAGATATGTACATATGTTAGTATTTATATTAGAAAACTGAAACTGGCCACAGCGACACACTGGTCTGAAAAAATATACAAGGTGTTAATGAATTGCAGAGACAAACTTCTAGGGCTTAAAGTATACATGAAAACAAACATTTTTTGTTAATAAATGTATGGTCAAAAGAGTTTCCTTTCAGGGATAGAGCTTCTCAAAGATTCTTTAAGAAGCTGCCTACATTTAGGCGCTTCTTAAACAATCTCAATTTACTACCTACTATTTGTTTCCATAACGACGGAAATTAATACAGGATTAATAAAGCCCTCAGGCAGGACATGGCGTAATAAATTTCAATAAATTGTTCCTGTTAACCTTTGGGGTAGCAGATATGGTCCAACGAGTCTATCGCCAACAATCCCGGCCCAAATGCCCCTGCATTCAAATAACGTCAATTTTGACACAATTCGATATTTTTGTCATATTTTTTACTTTTCTTGCATTCGTTTCTTTCTGTCCCTTTTATAATTCGTTTTTTTCGTTCTGTGATTTTTTTGATAACTATTTTCTTCGTTATTTTCGTTATGTGTTTGGTATTTTTGTGTTATGGCGAATTATACTTTTGCCGAACAGCATGACATGATGTTCATGTATGGAGCTACTTGGGGCAACGCATGCGAAGCTGCTCGCCTGTACGAAAAACATTTTCCAAATAGGAGATACTTCAAATTCAAGTAGAAATTACGGTGTACCCAAGCTACAGCTAGTTTATGTATAATTGCTCTTACTCAAATTTACAATTCATATATAAAATAGTTAAGTAAAAAAATCAGGGTAGGCTCAACCTTGTAGCTATCTGGACCGCTTTGCCACTGCTGATCACCCTAGACCTTAGATAGACCAACAGGTAATATTTTTCGAATAAACACGATACCTAATACATAAAAAATAATTCCGTACACTATAATACGGATAAATGTGAGACGATGCAAATAAAAGAATTCAGCAAAAGTTATAAAATGTATAACCATCTATTATTATTATCGCTTTGGTGTGAGACAAGGCTAAGTTAGTTTGTGCAATGCACAACAGGGCCCGACTCTGCGGTTTACCGTATTGGTGCGTAACCGTACTTAATCCTCCTGGTGTAGAGTGTATTCGTGTCTGGTCTTGTTACTCCGCCAAAACATTCTATACCACTTATTAATTAATTTTTGAGAACCATGATTGTTTATCTAGAAATCACTTTTAGTTGCATATCTCAGATTTGAATGTAAATCATATTTATTAAATGTATCTAGTGCGGATTGGCGGATTTAAAAAAAGCATTCGACTGTTTAAATAGACAAAAACTACAAGAAATAATAAAACAACGTACAAGGTGTCTAGAAGGTCTGTATAAAATGCTACCACATATTCCTTAAACCAAAACAGGACGATTTAACCCAACTTATCTATACAGGGTGTATCAGAAATAGGTACAAATATTAAATCCGATGGTAGATTACAATATATACAAATTAGAAAAAACATGTCTTCGGCAATGGGAACCTTAAGATATGGGAAAATAATAATTGAAAATTTGACCCAAAATTGTTTCAGTACCGCAGAATAATAACAAAAATTTGAGTTCAAAGACAAAGGAGAGTAAGATAGAAGTGCAAAAAAATTCTTATAACCTGCCACAAATCAATACTATTAGGTAGGTCAGCAATTTCTATTCAGTTATCACAAGTCAGACAAGTTTTTACGTGTTTGCCACTTTGGAGTTGCTTTACAATTAGGTAATAACCTTCTACAGCTTAAATGCAGTTTCCATGTATCATCAGCAGTTCTCAAACAAAATTTTATTTTATTTTTAAATACAAAAAAAAAATAAACATAATAATTGTTGAAAAACGAATAGTACCATTGAATTCTACTTGAGCCAATCTATTACTGGTTTAAATATTTGTACCTATTTCCGATACACCCTGTATACAAAACTGTGACGTTACGGAATTACAGATTTCGAAAATGAGACTTGTCCGATCACTTTTCTGCAAATAATTATGGTAATAGTTGGACCAATTTTTTGAAATTTTATGTACATGCGTTATGCTTCGAGGTTGCAAGCTAAAGCCTAGTTTCGTTTTAATAAATGCACCAGAGGTGTCTCAAGTGGGAGGAGGATCAAGTACTGTTCCCTACAATATCTTTTACGTTATTTTGTTTTTATTATTTTTGGCAAAATAATCGTAGCCCGTATGCAAAAATACTCAAGAAACGTATTATTTTTTAAAGTCGATAAACCCAACCGCTTCCGAGATAATTCAATTTTATGTAAAATCGATATGCCCTCACACTTGGAAACTTCGTTGTATGGGGATTAAATTCGTAGCGTATATTCAGCACAAGACAAAGTAATATGAACAATTTTCCGCAGATGCTTAGTTTACAAGGTACAACCCATTTAGTGTTAATAAATAAGATTATGTTAAGATAAAACACTTCTTGGGTTGTACTTTGTAAACTAAACTTTTGTGGACAAATATTTATATGAGCTTTTTCATTGTCTTGTCCTGAATCTATGCTGCAAGTTTAATCCCCATAGTACAAAGTTTCCAAATATGAGCTTTTTTATTGTCTTATTGTACTGAATCTATTTTGGTCTCAGGAATATGTGGTAGCGTTTTGTACAGACCTTTTACAACCACCTCGTTTAAAGACACAAATATAACAATAAACAACGGCGGCAGAAGAACTACAATAATAAAAACTAACCAAGGACTTCGACAAGGCTGTGGGCTATTACCTGTCCTTTACTATAAATACAGGGTGTCCCAGCTAAAACAGTCCACTCTAATATTTTGTAAATGATCAAAATTGAAAAAATCATCGAGACAAGTAGAAAATAGTTTGAAGGAGGACATCTTTTACCATATAAGTCATCTATCCTACTTCACTCCCCTAGCCTGCACTACCATCAACCCCAAAATTGTAAATAATAAGGGGTCAAGTGATAGTTAATTCGAAAGGTTTTTACAACACCTGCAAAAGTTGTGCAATTTTGTCGATTCGTTTTTGACAAATGGCCTGGCAGAATATTAGATTCCATAGCAACAACACAAAATAATACAATGTTTGGTTTTTAACTACTTGGTTACATTTATGCCAGCGCCAGCGTTATATGTACATTGCATTATTTTGTTTTTTTTTGCTATGTTACCACAACACTTTTTTATTTAACATTTTTCATACGCATCGGAAACTTCAAAATCCTATTTCTCAAAAACGAATCGACAGAATTGCATACAATATTCAGATTGTATGAAGAGCAGAAAAACCTTTCAAATGAACTTGAAACCCTTTGTCATTTAAAATTTTGCAGTTGGTGGTGGTGCAGACTAAGGAGATAAAGTAGGGTAGATGATTTACATGGTAGAAGATGTCCCCCTTCAAACTATTGTTGACTTGTCTCGTCGAGTTTTACAAATTTAGTCATTTACAAAGATATTCAGTGTGGACTGTATTAGTTGATACATCCTGTATATCAACGGCATAATTAAACTTTGGAAACGGTAAATAGATTTGGGAATAAAACTAGGAGATGGAAATATCCTCAATTCAATGGTATACGCCGATGATTTAACAATAAATCAAGAAAACTAGGATGACCTGTAGAGTGTAGAGGTCAATATATCGTCTCAAAATACTCTGCGAGCACAATCTGAAAATGTCCAAAAATAAAACGAAGATAATAGCTTACGAATGAAAACAAATACTGCAAAACATTAGAATAGGTCTCTCATATCAACTATTTAGGCTACGATACCACGTATACGAGAATAAAACAGGTGTAGAGAATAAGGTTTACAAATTTCAAGCAATCTGCGGGATAATAAACAGAACTCTAAAACAAAACTAGGAAGGAGGCAAGAATTAAATTTTACAAGACCATGCCGTTCCTGTACTTACCTATGGAAGCGGGTCATGAATAATGAACTCAAAGGGCAAATCCAACATACAGGCAGCGATTACTCAGAAGCGTTAACGGGGACTCAAAACAGATAGATTAAGAAATAAGGAAATAAGAAAATAATTAGGAATTATCAAGGTATTCGCCAAGATAGAAGAATATAAAAACAATTTGAGATAAAACAGTATTAGGATGGAAGAAGAGAGAATGACGAAAATAATCTTAAATTACCATCCAAGAGGACGCAGGGATGAAGTCAGACCGAAAAGTCAGAAGAAAAAATGGACCTAATCAAGATAAAATAAAGTGAAGTACGGAACATGCAATAATGCCTCAACCTTGGAGACAAGAGAAGAAAAAGAAGAATCTATAATCTGTCCCAGACTTAAAATTCAGTAGGGGTAGCATAGGGCAATGTAATTCTTATGGAGAAATTTTACACAGCGTTGCCACTTTTCTTTTACCTGCGGCTATTCCTGAAGCAATCTTTTAGTGCTGAATTTCTGGGCTCCTTAAACAGCTACTCATTGAAAGTAAAGAATTTATTTGTACATATTGGACGTAAATAAGCATTTAATAGATGAATACTGTTGTTAAGAATTTAAGTTGAAACTTATTAATTATTAATGCAATAAAGTTCATACAATTAAATTGAAAAAGTCCTAAACTAATATTAATAAAAGTTCCGTTTTACACCAGTCCGTTGATTGCGAGCTGTCAGAGTACTACTGGTAAAAGGACGAAACACTACGTGTAATCCCTTCTAATGCCAGCTATTATGCTTAAGTTAATAGAATCAGAAGTCATAAAATTAAACGTTTTCGTTTGTATTAAGAAACCAATTGAGGAATACGTCTGGCAACACCACTCTTCATAAGAGCAAAACTGAATTTTAGGTCTGGGACAGGCTGTAGTTCGTTATCTAGATTCTCAGTTGAAGGACCTTGCTCAACACTGGTAACAACATGCAACCATCAAAACTGAAGGTGTAGAAAACCAGTGATACTACTTTAATACACCACACTGCGTTTCCGTTATTAATAGATATTTTTATTATGAGTTCTTACATTGATTACGTTGAGTTAATAAATACAGCAAAGACCTTTCAATTTCGCCGAGTATTGAACGTGTTTTGCTTCCATTCAAGTTCAAAGGACCGATTATGCGACGTAGTATCGGGTCACGTTTAACACGTTTTATTTGAATTCCGGTCACTCAAGAAGAGATAATAAGTTTTTTACTTACATATTTCCACGCTGCTGCGTTATGAATGAACAGTCAAAGGTCGAAGCCAGAACGAAAATGTTTAAAATCTCTTTATTTGCTGGTTGGAACCTAATTGCTGTTGCTTTCAAACTGGTAATTAGTTTTAACTTAACCTACTGGTATTTTCCGCATATACTTTCACTTGCTTATGAGTCACTGTCCAGCCATTCAAGTGACAAAGTTGTATTGCATATATCTTTTTCAGATTAATAGACGCTTGACTTGCAAACCCTTGTAAAATCTTAAAATACTGGTCATGTTATTTTTTGGACGGGACGAGGATTGCAAGTATGAACTACAACAGACATACGCAAAGAAATGGCACAAGTCTTTTATATAATCACATGATTAATAAAAGTGATTCTTCCGTTCTCTGGCGGGTTTTACTAAATAGATAGACTTGCTTTAATTCCCTAGAATTATGCATTATGACATTTACCATATTATCAAGGAACTTAATTAATTAAAATGTGTACTATTATTAATTAGTATAAAATCCATGTGTGTAACAGGTTAACCGCGCTATTATTAATCTATTGAAACTAATAGCTATATTTAATAATAGTAGGTAGCTATTTTTAACAGTTACACTTGCATTTGTTGCTCCGCTTTTATGAGAATTCATTTTTCATCTAGATTTTATCAAATCAATTAACACGAAAATACGAGGGCTGTTCTCTTTCCGTTGAGCCTATCTAGCAGACTGTGATGTTTGGAAACAAATTTTGCTTGACATTTTAACATACTTGTGTACAAGTTTAATTCTAGTGAAAGTTGTCAAATATACTTGAAAGCTTTTAAAATACATAATTTTAAAGTAATCCTTTCCCCAAGAAATCATGAAATTGAATAAAGAGCATTATCGAGCTGTGATTTTTACAATATCACGTGTGGCATAAGCCGTAAAAAGTGTTTTGAGGAAACGAATAGAGTGTTTGGTGACAAGTCGTGTTCCTTAGCTACCGTAAAGCGGTGGTACAATGAATTTCCAAGTAGTCGACTTTCCATAATTGACAACTATCGACCTCCTAAGTCAAAAACGGCAGCTACCGAAAACAATATTGGTCTTGTACAAACTATGATTGAAGAGGACCGGCTTGTTACTGCCACGACTATTTAAGCAACTTTAAAGATTGGTGTGAAAACAACTGACACCATTTTACACAAACATTTGATGGTACGTAAGCTCTGTGCCCGTTGGATTCCCTACAATTTGACTCCATTCTAAAAGAAAACCCGTGTGGGATGGTGCAGATCTACACTGAATCGCTTTGACAATGGATCGTCTTATTTGATGAGACGTGGGTATACTGGTATGATCCCTAAAGAAAGCAACAACCGGCATATTGGCTCTTTGAGAACGAATCGGCTCCAACAAAAGTTGTTCGTGAAAAAAACCGAAACAAAAAGATGGTCGCGACATTTTTTGAATTAATGGAGATGTTTCCACTGTACCACTGGAGGATCGTCGTACTGCTAATGCTGAATGGTACATTTAAGTTTATTTGCCTCAAGTTCTCCAAAGTGTCCAAGAGGAAGGATCATCTTACATCAAGATAACGCTCCGGCACACACTGCTGCTTGCACGACTGAGTATTTGAATGCTCAAAATATTGAACTAATGAGTCATTCGGCCTGTAGTCCAGGCCTAGCACCTAATGATTTATTTTTACGATAAAAGTGCATTTGACGGAAAAAACAGACGTTTAAAGGAAAATTTGGATTATTTATCGCCCTTTTACTTATTATCTCATAACATTGAAAACCTCGTCTTCATTGAGTTCTTATAGCAAATTAAACTTATAATGATAAAACTTATGGTGTTGTCTGCTGGTTGGATTAATACCCGATACAATAGCCATTTACCTTGTACCCAACGTAGGATCGGCAGGCACATGGCCCAAAACCTTAAGTTCCACCGCTGCATTTCCTATCGGATGTTCAATATTTCGGTTTTTATTTGCGACAGACGCGGTCTCCCGAAATGTTCTCAGTAACTCCAGACATACTTGCGATGCATATGCTGATCTGCATGTTACTGGTTGAACAATTCGCCGCTTCTATGGGCACATTCGTTGTTTCCGAAGAAAAACGCAATTATTAATTAATTATTAACTCTTTCCAAAATCGAATAAACTATTTAAATGGTCATAGAAATCCACGACAACTACTAAATACGGCATAACGCTGGCGTAAAAAACACATTCATATGTTTAGACCGACTTATGGTCAACCAATGCCCTCTAATAATTCTATAAATGCTCCAGAACATTTACCACCCTGTAACTCTGAACTGCATTTCCGCGGGTCAAATGCTCGGAATCCAAAAATAAATACACTATTATAAAATAAACTAATCGAGCTTTCAAACCGTATATATTTTGATACCTCTTGCCATTTTAAATTTTTTGGGTGAAATTCGCCCCAATTTTGGAGTTGAAGATAGGTGAACGGAAATATCCATACTACATGTCCCCCTGGCAGATTCATTGGACCCATTCGGGCCATTCGGGTGTTATTCGAATAATTGAGGTTCTTCTTCTGATAATAGGCCAATGGCCTGTTAAATACCTACAACGGAGTAGGTTCTATGAGCCCTCTTGCACTCCGAGCAGGAGGTTAGCCTAACCCGCCGAACAGAAAAGAGAAGTTCCACTATATGATTTACGATTATCAAAGATGTTCGTATGAAAACCGGGAATTTAGGTTGCATGTTACAAAACACGCCCGTTTGGTTTTCAAGCGACCAAGAAGTTCCAACCTGCTTTGTCTATGTGCGGGAACATTTAAAAGCACCCTTAATTATTGGCGCTGACTGCCAGTAAGCAGACAACCTGCTTTCTTTGTGTGCGTACCCTAACGCCAGATGTCTAGACTCCAGTTAAGAGAAATACCTTAAAATGAGATTAATTGTGCATTGCAGTTAGTGGCGGTCGTTTGACCAAATTAATTTTTTATTAATATTAGACAAACTAAGATCTAAATAATTGTCCTAACAAACTTTTTTATTTTTGTTTCATTATATTCTAAACGGCGGCCACTAAAATCGGGCCCTTCTTTATGCCTCTCCCTGTACATGAATTTCATGCTACTTATTTTAATACCCTTCCCAACATAACAAAAATAAAATTCAACATCAGAAGTAAGTGTAGACGAAAGAAAAAGGTATTTATTTAAAGATTTATATGCATATTACAAACTAATCAGGAGAATGTGGTACTTCCGTACTGAAATATGGGGCAGACGACTTGACTAGAAGTGTGTGGCACACATCGCAGACTTTCGAAGGTCGCTGGTTGGGTCCACTGGGAACGTTGTGGGATAAACACGACACACAGAATATTTGGCCGCAGTGTCTGCAGTGCTGCTTTTTACGCTTACTAATACTAAAGGAGGATCTGCAGGTGGGGCAGTCATCAACGTCCTCCTCGTGCTGCCACCTCACTTGTGTATCGGAATCACGGATTTTCTCCAACTGAACCTAGACCAGATGAACGAGGAAAAGTTAGTTTAAAAGACTACAAACAAAGCAGAGTTGACTGACTTGTAAACTTTGTGATAGTCGGACAAAGTCTTTTTGGACGGCTTCACTGTTGTCTAACTCTTGTTGTAGTGATCCTACTCGAGATCTCAATTCGCTGGTTTGGTCTTCTAACTGTTTCTGTAAGTTGGATTCCATTAATCACATTTTAAAATTTAAGTAATTAGAGAAATCAGCCATCGCAGCAGAAGAATTGCTTAAAACTGTTTATTTATGAGTCAGCTATTGAAGAAAAATAAAATTTGAATATACAGTATAAGGCAGTATGACATTTTCTACAACATTCTGTGACATGTCTTGCAGAATTCGGTGT
The DNA here is from genome assembly GCA_014611495.1 of Limonius californicus. NCBI lineage: Eukaryota > Metazoa > Arthropoda > Insecta > Coleoptera > Elateridae > Limonius > Limonius californicus. Next base: position 75,988 of record JABXWE010000333.1, on the reverse strand, counting down.
GCAAAATTCTGATTCATGCTGTAGAATCTGCAGATTTTTGTTCAGAGTTTGCATTGTATCGAAGCGCAAACGAGTAATTTTTAGAGTTGATTAATAATCACAAAGGGCAGAGAGGTAAATGTTTTACCACGTGTTTACACTGCCGAGTCGATGCTAACCCTGCCCACACTAAATATAATTTACAAACACACAAAACCTACGCAAAAAAATAACAAAAAAATAATAGAATACGAGACGCCAACAAATTAGGAAGATTCGTGGTTATGTAAACAATTATTATGAGAGCCTTGATAGAATTCTTCATTATCCACAACAACATAATTATTTTAAAAGTTTTCTCATGAATGTCAAAGCAATTTTGACCTATTTGCGCATGCGCACATACAGAATTTCTCACAAAATTCTGGTTTGTGTCATACATGTTTTGCAGATTTTTATATAATATTCGTATCATACCAGCCTTATACTAGAAGGCTAAGTATAAAATCCTGCAAGCATAACTAAAAAGCATTCATAAGAAATTGTAACCCAAAATTGCTCTAGTTGAGGTTAAGTAAATTAAAAATTAAACCCATAAAAGCAATCCTGCATATGTATTTGTTCAGATGTCCAAGAGGAAATTAGGAAATGATAAAGGAAAAAATAATATATATTAATGGCTAATTGTTTCCAATAATTGAAAGAATATATTAGGTACAAATCGAATGAAAGAAGATATTGAGACAAATATAAAAAACTCTTAAAAGAGAAAAATGAGAAGAAATGAAAGAATTAATAAATGCAATAAAATGAAAAGTTATTACAAGAGTAAAGAAAAACAGTTGAAAGACTTTAAGAAGAAGGGGCAGGAATGGGAATTATAAAATCTAGTACGGGGAATACAAAAACAATTACTGCCACCCAAAATTGAAAAACTGAAGAACATTAAGGAAAAAGAGAAGCACCGACAGAAGTCCAATACAGTAATACCTACAAGGAATGTAAGGAATTGACTTATTGAAAACAAAAGTACAAACTATAACAACATAACAACAGAAGTCTATTAAAAAAAAAAGACTAGATATCAGAGAACAGGAAACTAAGACAATAACAAACAACAAAGTTTCTGTAGACAGTAATCTAACATGATAAAAAGAAAAACAGAAAAGGAATTACAGGAAGTAACTAAAGAGGAGATAAGTTCAGATATATAACAATAAATAACATGTCAACACTATGACTAATTTACGGCTTGGACCTGTGGGGTCAAATAGACGCCACACTCAGCAAAGACAGAATTACTGATTATTGTCTGTGTACCTAAACAAACTTAATCATAGTGTTGACAGTTCAAGAAGGGACCAAAACCTCAAACAATATTTAAAATAAATAAATAAATAAATAACATGATATACAGGGTTTGGAAAAGTAAAGGGACTTAGCTGAAGTACAGCTTCCTGGGGAGAAATGGGACAGATTAAACCAATCATATCTTTGTACAAAAGTGCTCACTTAAGAAGTTAAGGTGCCTTAAGGTAGAAAAAAATATTTTTAACATTGGGCATATTTCAGAAACAAAATAGCGGATCAAGCTGGAAATTGGTACACATTCTCAACATCCAAGAATTATTGTATATTGTAGAGGGCGCTACCAGTACATTTTTTTTCGTATTATATATTGCTGTGTTATATGAACCTAGATTTAGATAATCGAGAAAATTAAACTCTTAGATAACTTAAAGCTATTTTATGTTTTAAACCTTAAAAATAAATTGTGAAAACCAAGTGTAGGTCAAACTCAATTAGTGTGAGTTTTTCACCTAGAAAACAGTAAGATATGAGATTTGTGTATTATGTTCGACAACGGTCAACTAACATGTAATTTTGGAGAAAAATGGACCTTCCAATTATGTGTTTTTTGTGAGTCATATTTGGATATAGGTGTTAATGACATTTTAGTATGATTTTGATAATCATTAATTGTAATATTATTAAATTAAGGTGATTTATGTTTAAAATTAATATGAATTTTGTTAAAAAAAATAATTGATCGGCCGTGTGAGATGTCAAAATATTCCTTTTTAAATAAGGAATATGGCTATAATTTAAGTTCTGATGTAAATGATATTTTCAAAAAGTTATTTAAATATTCAAGATTTGGTTAATTTGTGGTCTGCTTTCCCATTGGTTGAGGAACTCTCATGTTTTTTGTAAAATGCACTAATTTTTGTTTGTATTGCGAGATTGCCATTGTTACTTACTTGTTAAAAAAATAACCAACGGGGACTTGCCATGAAAATCTCAATGTGAACAGACGCTCGTCTGGCGAGTCAATTAAAATTGTAATTTTATGTGTTTATTATATCCTGTTTGAATAAAACTATGTTAATAAGTGTGAAGGTTCAAATCAGCGTTATTTGTTACTTATCTGTGTGAAATATGGATATAATTCGGTAAATTAGCCGAAAATCAAGAATTTGGGGCGGAGTATAAAAGTAGCGTCAGTAGACTTCAGTTGTTTCTTTCTGACATTTTTTTGTAACTGCGTTTGACGTTTAAAACGTCAACAAACTTCAAGGTTAGGAATCTTCTACAAGTTGGACGAAAGTTTTATACCTGTTAATTATTTGGCAGATATTCGCATCATGGAATTGCAACTGGAATAGCAATCGAATTTAATTTAAAATAAATCAAAACAAATAAGTAACATCGAATCAACAACAATTTAAAAAGTGAAGCAAGTTTGAGGTTAACAATTTAAAAAGAAAATGTAAAGGTGCAACGTATTTATGTATTTTTTGGTATATTTAAACATCTGCAATAATAAGCAGTAAATAATATTTGGGTTAATTACTTTGTGAAACGATTTTACGAACACGAAGATACTCAGACCAAAGTTATTTGCCGTCCGAATTTCATCTAGTGAATTTTACAGACACCAGAAGAAAACAAGCAAGTGATTTTATGTTAAAAGGCGGGTCCGTTTGAAAGTGCTTTGTTAAATTAGACCTTACTATTTATTTCATGCAACTTTGTGATTTAATTGCTAGTTGTTTAACGTCTTATAAGAAAAAACTTAGATAATTCAATAACATTTAATTCATTTCTTTGTTGCATCCATATTTTATAAGTTGTTTTTACTACCTTGTATCCTACGACTTGTTTGGTTAACGAACGCAAGAATTTAAAGGCTTTACAGCAGTTACCAAAATTTATATTATAAACCCTGAGATAAGTTCTTTTAAAGTTTATGTTTGAAGTGTGCCCTTTTTGTTCTTTCAACAACTTATATAATAATATTGTATTATTTTTTTGCATATGAAAGGGAGATCATCTTTATTACGGGTTTAAGTAATAGCAATATTTTTTTGTTGCTTCAATGTGAGGCTCATATGTAGGTCCGTCAATCAAACATAATAATATAGGGCTTAAAGTATAGATAAAAACAAACATTTTTTGTTAATAAATGTCAAAAGTGTTTCCTTTCAGGGATAGAGCTTCTTAAAGATTCTTTAAGAAGTGCCTAAATGTAGGCAACTCAATTTACTACCTACTATTTGTTTCCATAACCACGGAAATTAATACAGGGTAAATAAAGCCCCTTTTCCCACTTTTCAAATTCATATTAAATTTAATAAATTAATTAACAAAATGTTTCCAAACTAAGCAATAGAAAAACCCAAAATTACAAAGCAAAAATCAACTATTTGAAAAAATTACAATAACTAATTCAAACTTCTAGGGTTTGCAGAACACAACCAACCAAACAACTTTTGTTAATAAATGTCTGATCAAATGTGTTTCCTTTAGAAAATAGAGCCTCTTAAAGATTCTCTAAGAAGTGCCTGAAAATAGGCAAACGAAATTGCATTTTAAATTATTTTGTACAGGTTACACAAAATTTTGAAAAAAAAAACGATCTAAAATCTATTTGTTGAGCATTGAGCTAGAACGTAAACAAACGCTTGACAGGTGCGTTGATTTACCGGATGTCTATTTACGTAATATTCCTTGCGTTTCTAAATTAACGTTCGCGTCGTCAGAATTCTTTCTTAGAAAAAGAAAAAAAAATCGTGAACCTACACAGAAATTTACCAAGCTCAGAAATGCAAGTTTAGGAATAAGTTTCGCATATTGTACAGAAAAATTACAATTTGTTTAAAAATAGCACGTACCTTCTTACGAATTGCAAAGAGCAGAACAGCATCATCAATTTCATCTAAAAGTTTTTTTCTAACTCCGGGAGATTTTGGAGAAGACAAAGTTTTAGTATCCCGAAACTCCTTTAAAATTTTTTTTACTGTTGCAACACTAACACCCACTGTTTTAGCAACAAATTGTACAATGTCAGTCAGTAAAATTTCAGGATTTTCTTCTAACGTTGAATTATACAATTTTACTATTAATTGTTTTTTATTTAAAGTAGTAGGACGCCCCCTACGATTACACGTTTCTGGAACAACTTGCTCCATTTTATGAAAATAAGCACCAGGCACTATGCAAACGCTCCGAAAACCGATAAGCACTGCTCAAAAAGCACACAAACTTAACCCGGTAATTACGAGTGCAAAGTAAAGTTTTTGGGCGTCAATTTCTCCTTGAGTAATGAGGCATTAGCGTTATCTAGCGTAGACCAATCACAGCGCGCGCTCTAACTCAATGCTCAACAAATAGAGTTTACACATACATTCATTCAATTTTGACACAATTCCATATTTTTGTGATATTTTTGACTTTTCTTGCATTCCTTTCTTTCTGTACCTTTTATACTTCGTTTACTACAATTTTGTTAATTTTTGAATCAGTTATTATAAATTTTTCAAATAGTTGATTTTCGCTTCGTAATTTTGGTTTTTTCTATACCTTAGTCTTGAAACATTTTGTTAATTAATTTATTTTAAATTTAATTTGAATTTAAAAAGTGGGAATGAGGACTTTATTTATCCTGTATTAACTTCCGTCGTTATGGAAACAAACAGTAGGTAGTAAATTGAGTTGCCTACATTTATTTATTTATTTATTTGTTTGTTTTTATTGAACGTCGGCCTATTTCTGCTACTATGGCTAACCACCGACGCCAAGAAAAGAAACACTTCTGACGATGCATTTATTAACAAAAAATTTTTGTTTTCATGTATACTTTAAGCCCTCGAAGTTTGTCCCTGCAAATTCATTAACACCCTGTATATATAACATTTTTGTTCTGTCACATATTTTCATTTTGCTATCTGCCAGTTTGGCAATATTAAACCAGTATATTGTTGTTTTTCTGAGTTATTATCGAATTTCTTAATTAGTTGTTGTGTTAAGTGTTTCTAATTTGTTCTTAAAGTTTCTGTATTAACATTTAGGATACGAAAGCAATCTATCCATACCGCCCGCTACAATATGCAGTAATGCTTATACTTTGAGAATGTTCGGCTTCCCCTGAAGTGGACGTGTATCAATTTTTAGCATGATCCGCCATTTTGTTTTTGAAACATACTCAACGCTATAAATATTTTTTCTTCTTTAGGGCGCCATAACTTCATAAAGAAGCACTTTTTTACCAAGGTATGCTTGGTTTAATTGGTCCTGTTTGACCTCAGGAAATTTAGTCAAGCTGTGTCCATTTACTTTCAGGATACCTTGTACGTGAGTGGAGCAATGAAGTTAAGAGTAAAACTGATACGGATAGAGCAGGGTGGACATATACCACCAACAATGAAGAGGAATAACAGGCAAAAGTGCCATGCATAGGGATCTTATTAATGGTAAGATATAGCGATTCCAAGTAGAATTATTCCATTGTGCCCAAAGTCAACAGTCTATATTTTTAGGTGGTTTGGCCAAACAATAAAGACTTAAAAGTTGTGATCAAAAAAACTGCATAAAACGAGCCTAATCAGAAACGCATAGAGGAAAGTTGCAGCAAAGGCAACAAAGAGAGCTAAGAAATAAGAACCCATAATTGCAAACAAAAAGTTGCCAATGGCAGATTATGTACAGAAGTCACCGTAAAAGTGAAGTCACACAAAATGCTGTGATGAGAAAATAAAGTAAATCTAAAAGACAATCAATAACAAAACCTCAGCAAAAATCAGGTAAATTAATCCTTGTTTTAATACGAGAGTTGTCTGTAAAATAAGGTCTCCAATTTTTTTTCACAAAGAAAAACACGTTCATTTGCAATGAGATATACATTGTTGGAAAGCCTGGACTTTCTACTATTTTTCTACAGAATCCCCGTTGCGATCGATGCATTTTTGCATGCGGTGTAGCATTTTTCGTATACCCGTGTCATAGAACTCTCCCGCCGCGGCGCGCAGGTAGCGTACGACCTCTTCTTTCAACTCCTCGTTGGTCCTGAAATTCCCCACCCAAGTGTGACTTCAACGCAGGAAAGAGATGATAATCACTTGGTGCTAGGTCCGGGCTGTAGTGGGGGGGGGGGTGCAACGTTATCCCATAAAAATTGGCTGATGAGGTCGGTTGTTGCGTGGGCGGTGTGGGGACAAGCGTTGTCCTGATGAAAACGCAGTCCCTTCGTCATCATGTTGTTTTGAATTGCACAGCGAGGATTCTTAAAAGTTTGACAGTAGCGATCAGCGTTTATTGTTGTCCCGGTAGGCATAACTCGCACAACAATATCACCTTCCTATCCCAAAACACAGTCGCCATCACTTTGTTGGCAGACAATGTTTGTTTAAACTTTCGCGGCTTCGGCGATCCTGAATGCCGCCACTGACGGGACTATTCTTTCGTCTCTGATGTCGTGTAATGTACCCAGGTTTCGTCGCCAGTGACAATTGAATCCAAGAATTCCTCGCCCTCTTCTGCGTAGCAATCAAGGAATTCGCGGGCCGCTTCAACCCGTTGCCGTTAGTGATCTCCGGTGAGCATTCTAGGGACCCACCTTGCACACACCTTATAATAATGCAAATGTTCTACTAAAATCTTGTCAATAGTAGTCTTACTGACATCAGGGATCAATTTGCACAGCTCCCGAATCGTCACCCGTCGATCTTCCAGCATTACCCTCTCCACATTTGCAATCATTTCGTCCAAAACCGATGGCCGTCCGGCACGCTGTTCATCATGGACGTCTGTACGTCCGCTTTTAAACTCTCTGCACCATTTACGCACGTTTTTGAGGTCCATACACTTCACATAACTGTGGATACATTTCTATAGGCGTAGTGCCCTTAGCACACAAAAAACGAATCACGGAACGTAACTCACACCTGGCGGTAGCGGCGAGTGGAAGCTTGATCGCGGTCGGCTACCAAACCAAGCTTAAGCGTCACAGACAGCTCGGAGTGGTGGGGATTTGTAGGCGAGGAATCAAGCTACACGCCAGTGTTGCCAGACCTTGCTTTAAAGCGTTCCTCGCGACTCTAGCGCCTTGGAGACCTTATTTTACGGACAAACCTCGTATTTACCAAATGACATGAATTATTACTACCTTTATTCTATTTAGCTCCTCGATTTGAGCTAAAGTTTCTTGATGGGCCTTCTCTGTGGATTCAAGTTTCTCCACGGTAGTTATAAAACCCTTCTTCTCTTTCTCCAGCTGATGTTTTTGTGTTCTGCAAACCTCACAGTTACTTTATGGTCTGAAATCTAACAGATCACTTACTTTAAAGTGTTGATCTCTGCTGCGAGACTGTTTTCAAGACTTTCCTTGATTTGCTGGTCGTTTGTGATTTGATCTTTTAATAGAAGGTTGTCAGACCGCAAGTTATTTGCTTGTTCTTCAGCTGCTTCCTTGCCAATCTTTGCTATGATTAAATCTTGATGCATTCTTAAGATTACTTCTTGCAGCTCCTGTAAAGTAATAGAGTTATCATGAAATTTTTATTTTAGAAGTGTTTAAAAATTAAAGATCTTACTTCTACTGTATCAGGCAGATTAATCATCTCACTTTGAAGCTGTTGGGAATGTATACTGTATTTTCCTACGAGATTATCATTTTCTTTTTGTAACCTGTTGGGAAAGGAAAAAATTTTAATCAATTTTTGCTTTTGGTTTTATTTATTCTCTTACTGTTCCAATTCTCGCTGCACCTTCTCCCTCTCATGAGTCAAACTGGCCAAATGTCTGTTGACTTCAGAACAACTTTGCTCAAACAATTGCTGGAGCTCTTTTAAGTCCTGTTCGGCACAATCAGTCCTTGTGGTTAATTCCGCAACCTAATGAACAACATATTATTTTTAGTGTTAAATTCATTGGAATTGTCAGGTATTAGGTTTTAGCCTAATAATTTACGTAACCCCACACCTGTTGTTTATGTTGTTCCTTCTTCTCATTCCACTTCTCCTCAATCTCCTTCCGGAATCCGATTTCTTTCAGCAGCTCCTCACGATGTCTCTCGGCAGCTTTCTCAGCGGCTGTTACCTTGGTCTGAAGATCTTCCGCTCTCTTCTGTTCTTTAACCAATTCTGCTTCGTAATTACTACACATATCACATGGTACAGCCGGACTGTGAGGCTCACTGGGATGCTTGTGGGCGTCAAACGATGTATTGGTAGAAGTTGACAGTAGCTGCTGGTGGGATTCACCTGAACCGTGCGTTGCATTATAGGAGAAAGAGTCTCCTGTGTGGCCTTGTGCCTGAACGGAGAATGTAAAATGAAACAGTTCAAAAAATCACCCATGAAAGGAGAATGTGGAGTGAAACAAAATCAAAAAATCACTTGAGGGAAAAGAAAAATAAATTAATTAGCTTTGTAAGATAGTGTACCAATTGAAAATACTACGGGATTCCCCTCTGCATTTCAAAGGAAAGTTTGTTTGGTTTTTGAAGTGAATAAATGAATTTAAAACATTAGGAAATTCCACTGTATTATCACATTTTAAAGCAAACAAAAAATTTAAATTGCTTTTTTTTTAATAATTCTATGGATATAAAATATTAGGGAATTCCCCTTTAGATCTCATTTAATAGAAAATCGAAGGATATAAACTATTGGGGGATTTCCCTTTGGGACTCTTTTAAAAGAAAATCAAAGGCTTTTAATTGTTATTTGACGTTAGTATATGGATTTAAATTATTATGGAATTTTGATGTCATTTTAAGCAAAATAAAAAGCATTTAATTGCTGTTGAAGTCAGTTAATGGGTTTAAAATATTAGCAGACTGCCCTACTGTAAATGTTTTCTAAGAAAATAGAACAAAAAGACTGTCAATGAATTAGCAAAGAGACTTCAAATATTAAAGGATTCTCTGCTGTTATGATTCAAAAAATAAAATGCCTTTAATTGGTTTTTGAAATTAATGAGTTCATTTACAAAGTTAGGGGATTCCCTTACAGTAAATCATTTTGAAGAAAATCAAAACCACTTTTTGCTTTTTGAAGATGGTAAACGGATTTAACAAATTCCCATTTTATAAATTATAAAATATTTAACCGTTTGTCATAATAAGTGAATAGATTTAAAATATTTGGAGATTTCCTTCTTTTTAAAACAAAAAGATTTTGTTTCTTGTAATTAGCAAATGGATTTAAAACATATGGGGATTTCTTTACTGTAATTTAATTATTATTCGATTTGAGTAAATACGTTTATAATATTAGGGGAATTCCCTGATAAATCACTTTAAAAAAAATTAAAAGCAGTTAATTATCATTTTAATATATTACAGGATGTTGCTACTACATTTAAAGGAATATTTAACCCTAGGTTACTAGTCTTTTTATGCATCTGACAAAAATTAGTTGAATAAAAATGAATTTAATTTCTTTGTAGTCCTCTCTTTTGCAAGCTTTAAATTGTATAAACTGAGCTGTGACAAATTTACCTCATGTTCAACATGCCTGCATTGCTGACATTTCTGCAGTTGCTCGTCTGTGGCTCTAAGTTTATCCTTGAGGGCTTTAATTTCTTCTTCTAAAGGTACCACTAGAGAACGCAGCACTTCCACATCTTCTTGTGCCTACAAATTGCAGAACAGTCTTGAATCTCCTAGTTTATAGTCAAGTTTATTCTAAAAGAGCCAATTAGAATTTCAAAAATGTAAATCAAACTTAAACAAAACATAACTGTCTTGATATGGTAGCCATCGATAACCTCAAATACCCAAATGAATATGGTCTGGCAATTGAACCCCCGCACTGACACAATAAGAAACAAATTTAAGTAACATGAAAAGACTTGATTTTTATTCAAAGTAATCTTCATTTACTTTCATACACTTATAACAACATTTTATAAGGTGTTGAAAACAGTCGGCAAAGGCATCTGCTTTGAATTCGGGTAGTTACATTTTTCTTAATATTTTCTGCATCTAGAAGTCGTTTTCCTTTAAGAACAGTTTTCATTTTAGGAAAAAAAAAATCTACTGTTGCCAAATCAGGTGAATACGTTGGGTGATTAATCTCAACAATGCGTGTTTCATGAGAAATAGCTTCACAATCAGTGCAGAATGAGCGGGTACATTTTCAATCAACTATTCTTTTGCAGTCACACTCGAGAGATAATCTCTTCAACATAGAATGGCCTATTTAGGCATAAATTCTTTAAGTATGGTTGTGATTCTAGATTTTCGCAAACAAAACTTTATGGCTCTGGGTGAGGATTTTCCAAACGACTGCATGCTCTAGCGTTTCGTCTTACGAATGTACCAGCATACTACCATCAATTGAAGGATCATTCGACGAAGTCTTACCACAATTTCAGAATCTGCATCTGCATTTTGAAAGACCAATGCACAACAGATTATCTTAAGCATCCTCATTGTTATATTAGTTTGATTTTGCGCTTCATCTGAATTAGTCTTATTTTATTTGCCGCTCTTATGCCGATTGCTAGTTCGTTATTTGCAAAGATTTAAGTTATGGGTAGTCACTTTTGCAAAGCAAAGTTCCCTTTCATCCGCTTGACGTACTTGTGTAGGCTGGAATTGCCGATCGAAAACAATTCTTGGAATTCTTTGTTGGCAGAATGGCCGGAAGCCGCACGCGTAGTAATTTTGTTCTAGAACAATTTCGTTTGGGCGAAAGTTTTTGCGACAAGGGGAATGCAATGAACGGACGTGCTTTTTTTTTGTAAACCTGGTTGGTGGCGGCTTTCCTCTCCTATATGAACATATCGTTTTGTTTTTTTTGCATTAGGCAAAAGAATTGCATCGGATTAAAAATGTTAGGAGAGCGTCAGCTTTTTGTAAAGACAATTCAGTGAAACTATTCTCTCGACTTGTGTCGGATTAAAGGTTTCAACCCCGTGAAGTCTCCTTTGAGCCGTTGCAAGTGATCATCCCGTACAGCGGCGGAGATCTTGACAGCTGAAGTTCTCGTCTCTCATTTTCTTCGTCAAAGAAAGTCCTGCCCCGTAGCGTTGTCTCCCTCGTAATCCAGCCTTCAGGGTCGTGTCTGCGAATTTGTCCTGCTTCCCGAAGAACCTAGAACACCCCAATTGTGCCTCTCTCTACTCCGTACCGAAGAGAAAATTAAAGTCAAACTTGGGTATGTATTATACAGTGATTGTTTTTCCCTGTTTATCAGTGTTTCGTTAAAGACTAAGGCATAGAAGAGTTTAATCCCTTTGTAATATTAAAAGTGAGGCAACCTTCAATTGCCCAGTGTTTCATTATACGTTTAGGTTTACGTTTAATTAATTTCTGTAATCTTGAACGTCACTGGCTGCGTAGATCTGTGGTTTAGTAAAGTAAATATCGCAAGCTACTGGCGGCGAGCCTTTCTTTTTTTGTTTGAACGTTCTAACCTCCCTCTGTGTTGGCGTTGTAACTACAATTATTACCGTTTTGGATATTTTTCTTGTACTATATGTATTACCAATTTCAAACAGCAGTAGAATTACATTTGTTTTCAAATTCACCATATCTTTTATTTCTGTGTAATTTTATTGTATTGTGTACATGAATTTTGTAAGCTTTATATGCAGGAGGAGGCATAATAAAGGTGAGTCCATTTCCCGTTTGCCGCTGGCTTCTTGGCCTTCCAAGAGGACCTGCAATCAGCTGTGATTTGGAAGGTGGCGCCCGCTAATTTTGACCTACTCTGTACACAATTACATTCGATTTCCCTCCCCCCTTAAGCGTTTCTCGTGAACCACTCCTACTCCTCTGAATCTAGCCAAAGGCCTTTTTCCATCTTTCCTGTTGCGGGTCGACGAAAAAGCTCGTTTGGCCTTAACATCATGTCCACCTCTAATAACTTACAGAAAGCCTAACGGCGCAATGATAAGAGCGTCAGTCTCTCAGCCAGGGGGGGCTCGGGTTCAAATCCTGATGAATATAGGTTTTTTTTTTAATAAAAAATTTCGTATCACTAAAGGTCGGTAATCGAGCAGGTGAAGCCATTAATCATTGGATTACCACTAACGACTCCATCCGCGGAGTCGGTCGACTGTGGGCAGTAACAAGATATGTATACTATATACCCCCAACACGTAAAACCTCCCTGTGGAGGTTTTCGGAACCTACCATAGAGAAAAAATATACCTAGTACAGCGAACATGCATTTTCCAGTGCATGTTCGTCGCCTACTACTCAATTTGAGTTATGTTATTTTAAAATTTGCCGCTCTGTAGGAGTTAATTTCTTAATTTGATTGCCGCTCCATAGGAATTTATAACGTTATTTGAACTGCCGTTTGTATGTTGGATACAGTTTGGTTACTTTGCGTCTTTCTAAGATTGAGTTGTGTTGACAACAGTTTTGTTAGTATTTTCCTTTTCAGAAATTAATTTATGACCAAATCAGTCCCAGAATGGTTCAAGGTTTATTCTTTGTGAATTATATTTGCCGATTAGACGGGATTTCTAGGAATTTCTTTGTTAAACAGTGCTAGCATTCAGGAAATGTTTTTGGGCTGCTCTCAAAATTCGCACGTGTTAATGTTCGTTCTAGAATCATTTCGTAATATGGTGCAACCTTTTGGGGAAGGGCAGATTTCCATTGCGAAAGTTCGTCAGTCAGCCTTCCACCTTCAATGGCTCCAGTCTTCCCAAATTACATTTTCAGAGAAGGGCCGTAAATAAATCGAGTGCTGCAAGTGTCGGCGTGGGTTTTCGACGGGTATACCTGGTGTAATTTTCGTTTCGTTGTTTTGCCATGGGGCGAAAACAACACATCGACAATTGTCGTATCTTATAGAAGTACGCTAAGATTTTAAACCCAATCAAGAGACAAATCATTGCGAATTTGTCGATCGCCTTTGGGCGGATTAAATTTTCGAAGCCCAGCTCCTGTCCCTCTGCTGTTAGCGTCGGTGCGAAGAGCGCATCAAAGTTCCGGGCCCTTGGTGTTGACTCCATTCAACCGAATCTTCAGGGTCGTACCCATGGATTTATATCACCTTGTGAACCAGAATTGTGCCCGCCTCCACCGGAATTCAAGTTAAAGAACCAGTTTTTTGTGTGTTGTGAAAAGAAACTTACGTGCTACTTGCAAAATTTAACCTAATTGAATTTTTTTTGTTGGAACAAAAAGCGACCTTCAGTCGCAGATTGTTTTTGTTTGCACTAATAATTGCAAAAAGTAATTTCGTTTATATTGTATGATGTCTGTAAACTATACGCCATTGGCCACACAGATTTATTGAAATATCCTAAATATCGTGCGTCAACGGCGCGGCGGCGAGTTTCTTTTTTCTGAACGTTCAAAAAAATTTAAAATTTGTAATCCGAACTTATAGCGTTATCACTTGTCATTTTCTTGTATTGTCATTTTTAACAATTTAATTATATGTGTGTTAAAAATTCAATGCCTCTTATTATTGTCTTTTGTACGAATTTTGGAAGCTTAAATATATAGGAGGAGGCACAATAAAGGTGAGTTCCGTTCCCGTAAGCTGTTGGGCTTCCCGGCCTTCCATGAGGACCTACAATCAGCTGGATTTGGAAGGTGACGCTCACTTATTTTGACTTACCCTGTACACAACTAAAGATTTTCTCCCATAAGCGATTTTCACGAACTCCCCCTACTCCTCTGAGCTAAGCTGTAGGCCTTTTTCCATCTATCTGATTACGGGTCGTCGGAAAAGCTCGATTGGCTCGTAACAGAGTATGGCAGTTAAGAAGAAGATATACAACTTACGGTGTTATCACCCTAAACAGTATTTACCATTGCATAAGTTTCTGTTGGACTTTTCCCTAATTTACCCCAAAATTTAATATTCACACGTTGCAGTAGCGCCCTGTGTACAAAGTAAAAGCCCTTCAAAACTTTCTATTGATAAACCTGTAAACAATTACATGCTGCTGTTAATTCGGTTTGATTTCATGTGACGCCAGTATTGCCAGTGTCAATTCGACAATTAAATTGCCAAACCTCTTGGTGGACATGGAAGGCATCGATGGCACCAAATACGAGCTCTTTTAATTCACGAACAATTTATAAAAAAAAATTTAAAGGAACAAAACTATAAAGCAACTAAAAAAATAAAAAAAAACGAAACCTACATGATCATCATCATCTACCTTACGCATGTTATCCTCCATACTATCCTGTGATGTGAACGCATCTGCGCCCAATTTCCTCACCAGAGTTTTTGTTACAGCACTGAGCATTACACTAGGGGCGAGGCTTGTTTGCTCCTACAGGAGAAAAAAATTAAGTATACTGGAAATTTTCTAAAGCATTTTGATTACTTCAATTCGGAGATAATTACATCAAACATAAACCGTTCTACCTTACAATACAAAGAAAAAAATACCTTCAAAATTCCCAAAAATGGAAACATCACTTTACTGTGTTCCGTTTTGCAGTTTTTGACCAAACACAAAACTGAACTACTTTCAACTTCATTACTATGCACTTACCTATAAAATACCAGCCTGAATTTTAAATTATGCAAAACATTTGATAAAATTGCTGATAAGAATTATACGCATATATGGAAAATCAGCATATTAAGCATTATGATAGAACCGCCAGGGAGCTGTAATTTATTGCATAATGAATTTAGTTTGGAGTAAAGTGTGAGGGCAAAATGAGGTATGTGGAAAATATCTATTTCAGCTCTCATAAAAGAAGCTGTATTAAATTTTCAGTTTATTGAAATTTTACCTGAACAGCATGATGTGGTGATTGTTGCCTTTCCGATTTAAGCTCCTGATTTTCTGCTTCAAGTTGCTGTATAATTCCACGTAACTTTTTAAGTTCCATATCATATATAGTTTTACATGTACTAGATTCTTCTACGGTTTCTGCAACATAGAACATTAATTACTAATTGTTTAGCTGCTCTTGTTGCAGAAAATAATTAACAAATATATAAATTAACTCTTTCATATTCTAAAACGATAATCAAATTTGTCTGTATATACAGGTTGTCCATTTACTATGAAATACCTACAACTCTTTTTTATTAAAAATATCAAAAATGCTATTGACAAAAGTTGTAGTAAATTGTAATCTGCCCATCCTAAAATTATTTTCAGATACCTACACATTAATGTACTATTAATTTTTAAATGAAACACTGTATATTATTTAATTTGTCTTCGGCAGAGGATTAAAATGATATAACATTATAGAAGTCTCAATCTTGTACAAAATGTTCAGAATTTTGCACAAAGTATTTTTACAAAATTCTGTCGTGTCATACAGTAAAATTTTGTACAAAATTCCTTATATTCATGTTCTAAAACCTACAGAATTTTGTACAAAGTCGGCGTCACATCGATGCGCAAACGATCAATTTTTAGTGTTTATTAACAACCACAGAGGGCAGAGAAGAATATGTTTACTACGTGTTGGGCGCAAACATATATGAAAGTGGTTTAATTTATAAAAAGTTTTGTGTTATTAATAAAATTGCTGAATTACTCCATTCTATCAATAAAAACTAATTGATAGAACAACCGATTTATTAAAAATATTTTCACCAAACATTCAAAAATAAGCATTCTTTAATATTTTTTTATGTAACAATATCTCTGTGCCAAACTAGCCGTGCAAACATCAGGTTCCTTATGAATATCTCTTCACACTTTGAAATTAAAATAGATGCCAAACAGCAAGTAATTAATTAAAAAGGTTAAAAACTCCCTGTAATATATTCAACGATCTTTTTGTAGCAGCTTTCAGTAAAAGCAAGAATTTACAATCAGCTGAAACTGAACTGAAACGCAGTTTTATATAAAAATGTGCCATTCTTGTAATTAATCTTTCAAATAGAATTACTACAAAATTTTGAACAGTGTAAACTCTATTTGTTGAGCATTGAGCTAGAACGTCAACAAACGCACGTGTATGACTAACCCGAGCGCGCGCTGTGATTGGTCTAAGCTAGATAACGCTAATTCCTCATTACTTAAGGAGTAACTGACGCTTAAAACTTTTACTTTGCACTCGTAATTACCGGGTTAAGTTTGTGTGCTTTTTGAACAGTGCTTATCGGTTTTCGGAGCGTTTGTATAGTGCCTGGTGCTTATTTTCCTAAAATGGAGCAAGCTATTCCAGAAACGTGTAATCGTAGGGGGCGTCCTACTACAAAAGAATTCTGACGGCGCGAACGTTAATTTAGAAACGCAAGGAATATTACGTAAATACACATCCGGTAAATCAACGCACCTGTCAAGCGTTTGTTTGCGTTCTAGCCTAATGCTCAGCAAATAGAGTTAATATGTAAAAAGCAAATGAATAAGTTGTTCACCTACCACTGATGTCGGTTTCTCCAAAAATTATATATTTAATTGATTTATTCGCCCCACTGTCTTATTTTAAAAATAATAATATTAGCCAAACCTTTTAATATTAAATTTTAAAATTCGGTATGTAGTCTTCAACAGCTTACTTTTTTATTTCAATAAAACCGAATTCGGTTAAATCAGCAAAACTATAGTATTTTCAATATGGAATGTAATCGTATAATAGAAAAATCAAATGGGAATTTAATTTCCTTTGACTTATCTCTACATGACTTTCTACTCTACTCTACAGGGTGTACCTACAAAAATTAAATAATTTATTTTAATGCCTTTTTAGACATGACACAAAAATGTGGTAAAAATTCAGCAAAACATGCATAACATGGAACCTAATTTTGTATAAGATTCTGTCTGTGAGCATGCGCAAATAGGTGCAGATTACGTTGACATCTATGAGAAAACTATCAAAATAATCATGTCAATCTGGATAATGAAGAATTCTATCAAGGATTCATTATAATAGTTTACTGTTGTTTACACAGCCACGAATTTTGTTAATTTTTTGGCGTCTTGTATTGTATGTTTTCTATGTTTTTGGGTACGTTTTTTAAATGTTTATAATTTATATTAAGTGTGGGCACCGATAGCGTTGGCGCAAACCCGAGGTAAAACATTTACCTCTCTGCCCTCTGTGATCAGATATGAACACTAAAAATTGCTCGTTTGCGCATCGGTATGACGCCGATCTGAAGAAAATTCTGTAGATTTTAGAGCATGAATCTACTGAATTTTGTATAAAATTTTGCACACAGAATGAATGCTCTATGATATGGCTTAGAATTTTCTAAAAACACTTTGTTTGACACTATTCTATGTTGTCATACTAACCTTATACTTACACTTGTATGTTTATAAGAGCGCCTTGGATCAGAAAGCTTTTTTTTTTATAATTTACTGCTAATTCACCATCTGCTCTACTGAAGCAATCAGTTTATAGAGTAAAACAAGAATGGACAAATGTGCCCAGTGACAAGTCATCCTACGGTGCAAGGAAAACTTCATGTAAATACTATTACTGGGCGAGACCTAGGACGCGGTTTTCGAAGCATCTCTAAGCACTACAGCCATCATCGGCTTATTGTACACCCTGACTAAGAATTTTGCCTATCTGGGGTAGTTTCAACCCCAGTACTGATTTTTTATGTGTCGCACATCGTAGTGGCACGGGCCCCACGTGCCTTGTATGCAAAGGCAAGTGCGCTAACCACTAGACCACCGAGGCCGGCTTGAAAATAGTTAGGTATACTGCCAAGAATTAAAAATGTATAAATCACTGGACTACTGCCCTCATAAAATATTCCCTTGTTTACTATTTTTCAAAACACTCCAATAAATCAAAAAATATAAAAATATGTTGATTATTTGTATATTTATTTTTAGAGTATTTGGCTCAATATATTTATTACTAGAAAAATGAAAAATATGCAAATGTAAACATATACAGGGTGCTCTACAAAAAACCTCAACATTCCATTTATTTCTACAGTTTTTTTTTTCATATTTTGATTACATCGCTAGATTAAGCATTAAAATCCTACATGTTTGCTAATTTTACCGACTTTAAATGAATTCGAATAAAAAGTTAGCTATTGGTTACAGTTCCCACCAACAGACTGTAGGCAATGGATAGTGTATTATTTATTACCAAATTAACATTCTTTACTGTATAATATTGCCGCAAAATTTCTATTCTGGAAATTATGTACAAGAGGAACAACATTTTGTTCATGTAAAATTATACCACGTTATCTCCATACAATTACCAATCTCAGATGTACAAAATAATCAATTTAAACTTATTACGGGGTATTTTTTAACCTATTTTATTTACTATAATTTCTAAAAGTGGCAAGAGATCTTCGAATCACTCCTTGAAGAGAATTTGGTTTGTAATAATTTAATCTTGAAGATTCTGCAATATATTTTCAACCACACAAATAGAGTTGGTTTTAAACATTTACAAATCCATTTGTAAATAGAAAACTGGCGAGTATTACATGTTAATTTGGAAAAATTAATAAATTCTCTGATATGGTAGTGACTATCAACTTTAGATACACCTTATCTTATATAAAATGAAAGCATTTAAGTGTACTTTTACATTACGAAATAACACATAGTTTCCTTGAAAATCTGAGATATTATGACATTTGCAACCAGCCAGTTGCCCTATATAGTATGTTGAATTAAATTTGTTTGGCACAATAATTTTGAAGATCAAACATCAATAGCTATTTTCGCCACATTAGAACTAATTAGCTGCATTACCTACATACAAAACTTAGTAATATAGTTGGTCCAAATTTTTAAACTTTTATGGAAAACTATTTTAAAATGTAGTGATATACAGGCTATTCCATTAAAAAAAGAAAACATTTAGAATATGTGGAATACAACTGACTGCAACTTTGCTTAATAGAATGTTTGAATGCTTTGTTTGGAACAACAGTGTAAGAACACAGACAATTGTACTTTAATGGTGAAAAAATATCATAATATATTAAACAGATTTATGCAAAACCATACCCTGCTGCACAATGTAAAAATATATCGGACACCATAGAGCAGCGTTACTCAAAGTGTGCTCCGCGGAGCCCCGGTGCTCCGCAAAGCCTCCGGTAGGGCTCCGCCGGCAGCCATAATAAAATGAATACATGTATTAAAGTGGAACCTATATGAATAAAGTTACCTAAGATAAAAATAAACTACCAAAACGAAACGCCTACTTATAGGTTTTACGGGTACATATACGTAAATTTAATATATTGTTAAGTAAGCGCCCGGCCTATTACATCGAAATGTTACAAATACGCCACCATTCGCTCCCGGACTATAAGTATAAGCAATCGAATGACCTCGGTTCGTCGCGCCGCTTCTCGTTGACGCGTAGTTCGGAGGAAATCGTCTGGTTGCGCGAAGTTTCTGGGGAGTTCGAGATGATTCGATGGTTGTATAATATAAAAGGAGGATTGTTTGGCGCGAAGAATTAATTAATCAAGCAACGTACCGCAAAATTTACTCGCACCACGCTCAGTATTTTATGTTCGCTTGTGTTGTTCGTAGTGGTTGTAAAGTCTTATATTTCGTGCGTGAAGAGATTTTATTTGTCACAAAATTAGCCAAATCAAATTAGTGTTAAAGAAGAATGGAGCGTTGGCTTAAAGGTGTTGCAATAAAAATAAAATCATCCACGGAGGGTTCACAAGTGGTTCGCTTGGATGATGTGTCAAATTCAAATCAAGATGATATTACGGCGTCAAGTTCTAGTTCTATGGTTTCAAGTTCAAGTAGTAAAACATCTAATGACACACTAAAGGCGAAAAAACGAAAGTATGACGAATCATACATTAATCTCGGATTTGTTGATTCCAACGGCTCACCTCTCTGTATGTTGTGCAGCAAACTCCTTCCTAATAGTTCGATGGTGTCTGCTAAGATGCGCCGACATTTAGAAACTGTGCATCCCGACTTCAAAGACAAGAGTAAAGAATTTTTTGTATGTAAAAAAGAACAATTATTAAGAATCCAAAAAACTATGACGTATGCGACTCAGACTGTGAATGAAAAGGCCACGGAGGTGTCGTATTTGGTTAGTTACCGCATTGCCCAAGCAGGAGAAGCGCACACTATCGCTGAAAAGTTAATAAAACCATGTGTGGTAGACATAACACAATGTATGCTCGACGAAAAATCTGCAAAGCATCTTTCTACAGTGCCGCTTTCGAACGATACAGTTTCGCGATACATAAAACAAGAACTGATTGCACGGCTTCAAAATAACAAATTCGTCTTGCAAATGGATGAGTCGACTGATGTTGCTGGACTGGCCATCTTGCTAGTAATTGTGCGATATCCATATAAACATTCACTCGAAGAAGACTTGCTTATGTACTCATCGCTGCCTACTAACACAACCGGAAGAGAAATTTTTAACATGATTAACATATTTTTTGAAGAAAACCAACTCGATTGGAATGATTGTATCGATATTTGTACCGATGGAGCCAAGGCAATGACAGGTAGAACAGCAGGAGCAGTATCACGAATAAAAATGAAAGCGCCAAATTGTAGTTCCAGCCATTGCATCCTGCATAGACAATCACTAGCGGTTAAGAAAATGCCGCCAAATCTAAAATTGGTTCTTGATGAGGCGGCAAAAATAATTAATTTTGTCAAGTCAAGTCCACTGCAATCCCGATTGTTCTCAATATTATGTGAAGATTATGGTAGCAATCATAAAACACTACTGCTCCATACTGAAGTGAGATGGTTGTCTCGGTGTAAAACTTTGACAAGGTTTTTTGAACTAAGAACAGAATTACAAGCTTTTCTTACAGATATTCCTTTTAATTTAAATTTAAAAGACCGTTTGTCCAATAAAAGCTGGTTGTTCAGACTAGCATTTTTAGCAGACATGTTTGGAAAACTTAACGAATTAAACCTGTCACTACAAGGAAAACAGACAACAGTTTTCAATGCTAACAACAACATAACCACCTTTAAAAGAAAATTAGATTTTTGGATTACTTGATTTGGTAAGAGAGAAACAGAAAGCTTTTCATTGCTAATTAGTTCCTTAGTCACCTTAGTCTTAATGATACAGAAATACTTCAAAATGAAACATTTGTTGAATTGGTGCAATATCTCAATGATCTGCGAGCGACTTTTAAATCTTACTTTCCTGAAGAACAGAATACGAAACTGAAAATAAACTCATGGATTCAAAACCCTTTTTCATCCAATTTGCAGAAGCCTGAAAATATGTCATATCAGATCTATGAATCATTTTTAGAAATGACATCAGACACAAGCATGGAATCATTGTTCAAAACAATTTCACTGAATGATTTTTGGTGCAGGGTTCATGATGAATATCCACAACTTGCCACAGAGGCTTTGAATGTTCTTCTGCCGTTCCCAACAACGTACTTGTGTGAAACGGGTTTTTCAGCATATACAGCTACAAAAACAAAATACCGCAATAGACTGGATGCCGAACCAGACATGAGAATTCAACTTTCTTCTATCAAGCCTGACATTACCCAGTTGATGAGGAATAAAAAACAATTTCATGCCTCCCATTAAATGAACTTAGTTTTATCATTTGCTTACTAACTTACTACTTACTCAGTAAGTAGTAAGTTAGTAGTAGTAATCATACAAAAAAAGGTAGATACTTACTGTATCTACCTTTTTTTGTATGATTATTAATAAACAATACACATATAACTGGTTTTGCTTTTAGTTTAGGGCTTTAGGGTTTAGGGTTCCATTAAAAATTTAGTTTTTTAAAAGGGTTCCGTCACCAAAAAAGTTTGAGAACCGCTGCCATAGAGTATTCCATAAAAAATGTCCCAACTTATATTTTAAATTGAAATACTTAAGTATGTTGTTGTGTCCTCTTGAAATTCTTCTTCTTCTGTGTATAGGCCAATGGCCTGTTAATTACCTGCAATGGAGTAGGTTCTGTGAGCCCTCTTGGCACGTATGCGGGCAGGGACGCTAACCTAACCCGTCGAACACAGAAGAGATTACAGAAGTTAATTCATTCTAATTTACTGAAAACATTTACAGACTTTCAATCTTTAAAACCTCGTAGTTACTTAAAACTCAATGTACCATACAGGGTGGTTGCTTTTTGCAAAATGCTTTATTACCGAGTTTACTGAAGTAGAACCCCACCGTACTGATATAATATAGTAGACGTATAAAGTTAATAATACACTTATTTAATATTTTGTCAGGTTAGGTTAACCTCCCATCCAGCATATATACAAAGAAGCCTCACAAAACTTCTCATTGTAGCTAATTAATTTGGGCTACACACAGAAGAATTTAATATTGCCAAATTTTAATGTAATGCTTAATGTTTTACCGACCATTATCCACTTACAAATGTGTTCTATATATAAAAATTACTTTAATTTATATTAAAACAAGGCCTGTAATATGTACAAAAGCATCCCCACTCCACAAGCTTATATAATTCGTAGCAAAAACTCAAGATATACAGGATGTTACAGTACAAAATTGGTCTGCCACTTATAATATTTCAAAATCTGCAATAACTTTCATAGCATATTTAATTATTCTAGAGCAATCATTCATTATTTCATGGTTGACATATGACTTGTACAAACAACCATAAAACTAATGACCCAATTTTTTTTAATAGATGGTATACATAGATCTTTGGCACATCGCAGTAAAAAACTTGTTATTGTAACCTTTAACTATGCAATGCAATGCATTTAGTTTCATTAAAACAACAATGAAGCTTTCAATTTAACATCTTCGGTGAGTAAATTTGGTTGGGATGCACTTTAAAAAGCTAGCATTTGTTTTACACTTCAGGTTAGTAATTACTCGTGTAATGGCCTGCTTTAGAAACATATAATTTTATTAAATTACAAATATATCTGCCCTAAAATGATGCCACCATATAGTTTTTAGAAAGGTTCAGGGTGTTCCTTTTAAAATACAAATTTTATGTGCAAAAATGGTAGGCAGTGTTCAGAATTGATTTAAGGTGCATTTAAAAAAGTCTGGTATCCTTATTAATGACAACGTTAAAGTACGCTAAGTACTTGCAATCATCCTGTATATGTATACAAGATGTAGTAATGTCCAAAAAAATACTAGCCTAACTTTCGTTTAAATAGACCTTAAATAATAAACACATAAATGACAAAAAATTCAATAAACAAACCATGTACTAATTGTCGTAAAGAATCTATTTCTTCTTGTGCTTTGCGTTTCTCCACATCAAGAGTGCTTTCTGAAGCTAATCCGGCAACCACCAGCTGACTCTTGGCTTCGTCCAGCTGCAGTTTGAGCCTGGTCATTTCATCTGCAAGTTTCACGTTATCCTTGCTTTTGCGGTCTAATTCACCTGCAGAATAGCAACCTTCAAAAATTCATTTTTGCCTTGTTCATTAAGCTCACCTTCTTTCTGCAAGAAAAGGTCTTTGAGTTTGGCACGCTGACTGTCGAACTCATCTCGCAGTCGCTTGTTGTCAGATTCTAGCTGACGTACTTTGGCCTCTAGATCTGAAATACAACCGGCTTTAAAGCTGGAACTTGCTCTCGAGGGCGGGTTTGTTTACCACTATCTATGTTATCTGCGTTTTGGGCTTCAACCTGTTCCATGGCGAAGTTTTTTTTTTTTGGGTAATTGACTAAATTTGAATAACAGATTAAATTAATTTGCTATAGTTTTCTAAGACGTGCGGTCTCATGAGTGGTGCTACGTGCGAAAACTATCTTAATAAATTGCAATTAAAGCTAGTTTATTCGAAAAGTTAGTCATAATCACTACAATAACCTCTTGCACACTTGTCATTTGACATTTCACCTGCTGCTGGGTAGTTTCTCTCTAGGCCATTTTTATTTGACATCTTCCCATACCGAAACCTACCAAAAATTAACACGAATTTACTCTCGAGGTGTTTCAGAATCTCGCAATGAGTCATTGAAAAAGAGAAGTAACTAAATATAATTAGAACTATTTAAACCATAATGGGATAATTACAGAAAATTTGACTCAAAGTTACTACATTCATGTGTTATCGTGAAATATTACTGTGTATATACCGTGGTCCCCGGTCAGTACTTGGATGGGTGACCCGAAGGTTGCGTTAACGCGGCGCCTCTCTCCAACGAGGATTGATCACTATGGGAGAGTAGATCAACAACCCCCTTAAGGGGAGGCCTTTGCCCAACAATGGGACGATGCGGGCTAATAAAAGAAGAAAAATATATAAGCATTATGGAACAGTTGTCACAATATCAGGACAGTTTAATACAAGGTTTTTAAAATTTAACTGAAAATCATTTACAAGCAGAATATTAAAATACAATGTAAATTACAACATCTACAAGCTCATACAACAAATTATGGTGGTAAACTCCACTGTTTTCGGTCACCTTTATTATATGTAAATAGTCATAAAATACTGATCAGCAAACTTCTTAGTTAACTTAAGTTAGCCTTCTAACTAGCAGGTTATTCCCAATCCCCATTGTTTAGCAAGGTAACTTATAGTCTGTAATATTTTCCCTCCAGAAAGTGAAATTTATGCATTTATCCTAATGGAAACTGAATTTCCTTTACTAAACTTGTATGCCAAAATATAACCATACTTATGAATAATTTTTGCAATAAATTTAATTAATCAGAAAGCGAAAAAATATTACCTAGCAGTAAATAAAACGATACCATGTAAATATAAAAATGGTGTAGGTAAACGAGAATTCGTCTGAAAAAGGAATAAATGCAATCACTTGATATAGGTACCACATGCATTAATTATATTTAGAACAAGGATGTACGGGGTTTGCAAGAAAATAACTATCCATTGGTGAGATATCATCTTAGTTTAGTGGTTGCTCAGTTGGCAAAACACTCGCTTTCTGGGAAAAGAGTATATCCCTGCACTACCACTGATATTAACAAAAGTTTAAGTCCAGGTGCCCAACAACGAGACGAAAATTGATGTTAATTAGAGATCATCTTAAAAATTTAAATAACTCTAAAAGAAAGTTCAAAGCAAGTCCTACAAAAAAAAAACAACTCAGCAACAACAGTTTAAAAATAATTAATAGAAAATTAGTTTTTACCGTAAAAATCCGAATGAACTTGACATTTAAAATAAATTCTCAACTTTCAAGCACAGGCCAATCTTTTAAGATTAAGGCACTTAAATAGTAGTTAAAAGTTGAACTATGATTTAAGATTTTTTTATAAAATAGGTGATCTAACCAATACACTAACAAATCTCACAGCGATCATAGCTCCACCTACATGAAAGTTTGTAGAAATACTGACGGAATCTCTTAAATTTCTATTTAGTACCATTTTCTGCAAAACTGAAAGAGCATTTGTGTAGAATTCTGGATAAACCCAAGGGAAAATTTTCTCAGAATTTTAAGACGGACAATGCCACTAAAGAAGGATCATCTCGCCGGAATGTATGTAATCAGCGTGTGGCCAGATTACCAATTTTTCTCACGCCATAAACAAACAAAGGTATTAAGGGTGTACTGGTACCTGAAGTACAAATATGAAAGCATTCCACATAACCCGACATGGACCGCATACACAAACATTTTTTTAAATCACACAGAAATGCTTGTGGGGCCGAAGAGAATATAAGTAGGTACCCCCTACGACAGCAATTGATTTATAATATGTACATAACATTTAGGTCCATTTGAGCAAAAAAATAAATCCATTGACATGGGATTGTATCGGCTACAATATTAAGAAGATGTTCTAGAAAATTGAAGAGAAACGACATTTTCCTCTGATATGTTCAAAACAATTCTGACTGTTGCTAATAATAATAATAATAATGTTATCATGTTCATCCTATTTTCCTTTTTATAACAAGTGGATGGAAATATTGTGAAGATATTTTGAGGACAAGAACGGAGAGCTTTAAGTTTTTCTAACAAAAACTTTATTTAGGTTTGTAAGTTTGTTACTTGTTGCTTGTGGGAACTGCACGGCGCGAGAAAGAGTAGGCACTAGGAGGAACAGAGAGGAATACAATGTATATGGACAGTCAGCATTCGGTACACTCAGTAAAAGAAATGCGCGTACGCTTCCCTGCTTTAATTTTAGATTGAAACTCCATTGCACGCACTTTTCATTAGGGTGTACAGCGATGTTGACTGCTACAAACACATGATGAAATGATCTCCAGGCCTCCCCCACCAATTTCGTGGTAGAGGTGGTAGTGCACAATGTTCACTCACAAGCAATATTAAATCGGGCAAGCTTGTACATCATGAAGTAACACGGATAAATACAGATTAATAATCGTTCATTAAACAAAAAAGAATAAATGTCTTATGTGATCTTCTTGTTACATAAATTGTAAATATAATTTTTTCATTGTACGTAATAGAATGTTTTTTAGTGCTACATTGCATTTTCTTATTTTCCTTAAATTAGCTAATATGTAACTGCCTTTTCAAGGTATATTTATACAGTGACTGTATCTTATCAAGACACAATCCCAACACTGAGCAAAGGTTGTTCCATATTTTTATGCACAGTGGGAATCGTTCTACCAGTGTTGTGTTCTGAATTTGAAAGTTTATACCAAGTTTCCTAGTAGATACAAAGGTTGCTATCTCTGAATCGCCTAGAAATTGTCAGTAAACACTGGAAAGCGCTCTGGTGGTGAGTTCTTAAATTACAGAGTTTCTTTTTTCTATGTTAGTAGTATATCTGTCTCTTTTTATTCAATTAAATGTCCAATTTTCTATCGCACGTGTGCGAAAAATCACGGCGGCCATTGATGGCTACCGAAAAAATGACAAAGGTTTTGTTACCTTCATTTTGAGGTCACGGAATCACGAATTTGGGAAATGTTCGCTATAAATTTTGTCGTAAAGATAAATAAAATAGAGCCAGTGCGGAATTTACATGGGAAATACGAATCACAGGCCGAGCGCTACAATTTCTCATAGTGTTGACGGTGAATACGTGCAAAACCGAGACAGTTTACATCAGGTAAATGTCGTTGATCTTTCTAACCTGACTTATTTGCTTCCTGCGTCATCGTTTATTATGCACGTGTAAATACATATAACGCAATTTTGTAGATCACCAGCTCTATTTCACACGCCAGCTTGAGTGGACGCTCTTTTTCCAGCGTTTACAGTCGCCATTCTACTTACAGCCAAAGCAGACCCTGGTCCAGGTCTTCTAGAAGAAGGTAAACAACTTTAATGTCCTTTTGAGTGTGTAATTAGGATGGTGGAACCCCTAGTACTTGCTGGGGAACACTAAACAGCTCTTACAAAGATCTATACCTTAAAAAGGTACTCTACGCTTTTCTACGTTTGTCAATGCCCTACTTAGAAAACTATTGATGGGATTTGTTTAGAATTTAACAAGTTCGAGTTGTGCTCTAAAAGGTGGGATTTAAGCTTTAAGTTTGTCTTGCTGTTAAGTGGTTCAAGACTAGCAAGTACTTTTCAAACATTGTAAACATGTATATTTACAAAATAGAAGAAGCCGTAGAGTTAATGTAAATTAACTTAATGCATTTAAAATTTGGAATTAATTACATTTAAAATGTAACTAACTGTAGAAGAGTTAAGCGAACAGTTAATACAAGTATTTTGACTTATTTCAATCTTGTTTTTGGTTCCGTTTAGAATTTGCTGGATAATCTGACAAATGCACGGTTCTAACCTCACATACTACTAATTATTGTGAAACATTGTATAATAATTTTATTTGTTTTTTGTTATAATCATCCTAGTTGAGCTAATAATGTCAACATTTTTTGAGTTTAATAATTTCTAACTTTTTTTAAGCCTACATTATTAATGATATGATTTTAACCTTACATTTCGGCTTACATTTTCCTTGTTAATCTGGTGATTGGATGATTCAAACCTCACATAGTGATTACCAAACATGTTCCAATAATTTAGACAACTGTTATGTTTTATTGCTGATGCTAGATTTGTTAATAATAATACTATTTGGAGTGAATTTAAATATTTCTTTTATTTTCAAGGTTTATCATTAATCTAATTATTCTAAACCAACTTTTCAGTTAAACCTGATAAATCCATAGCTGTTCATTTTTCAGTAAACTATGGTTTCTTGTTAATTTGGATGTGCCCTATCGATCTGTGAAGTCAAGTATCACAGCTACGCCAATAATCAGTAGCTGAAATTTCAAAATTTATTAGTGGGTTGTACTGTAACAATGATTAGTGATTTTCTACAAATTGATAAAATTGAATTTATCGGGTTTTGCATGTTTAGTCCTCAAGTTAGTGATTCGATGGCTATTTTTTTTTAGAATGTTTTTAGTTTAGGTACCATTTTAGTATGTTTAATTATTTCTATCATTCTTACTTTTTTATTGATAATCTGTTTACTTATTCTAACCTCACATTTTAGTTGAGCTTTTACTTCTTAATCTGGAGATTGAATGATTCTAACCTCGCATACTAATGATTGTATCACTCTTCTTCCTCTTCTTCTGTGTATAAGCCAATGGCCTGTTAATTACCGACAATAGAGTAGGTTCTGTGAGCCCTCTTTACCCGTATGCCGGCCAGGGGGGCTAGCCTAACCCATCGAACGGAGCAGAGAAGTTCCACTACAAAGTTTACGATATTTTCTAATAATTCTCACTCGGTCTTACTATTATTGCATGTGCAGTGAATAATTATTTCTTTCATTCAAATTTATCTTCAATCTAATGATTTTGGCCTCATGTTTTATTGCCTGTCCCATTGTTTACAAATAATTCTCACATTTTCAACTAGTAATCAAGTGACTCACATTTAAAAAAATTAAATACATGTTTAACAATCTTGGCCATTTACCTTTACTTTTTGAAATGTAACATTACAAATACAATAATTTAGAAAATTTAACCTCACATTCATCCACATTTTGCCTAAAAGATCCATGATATCATTATCAGTTTATTATTCAATAAGGTGATAGTTTTAATTTTTACCAACACAAATATTTACTGTTTGTGTCCACAGTTATCACTCTTGTTATTATTATTGTTATGTTTATGGTTGTCAATTAGTATTTATAAACCCAACTTAAATGTTGAGCACTAACTAACTGAAACATTACTATAGGTGGAATGAATCTACCTTAACTTTACCGTATGAGCTGAGCAAAACGGCATGGCCCGTTTCTCAACTAGAGTCGCTGTTCTTGCCTGATTTTCCCATAAACCCGAGTGTGATTAGTGAAAAGAACTTCCATATATTGGAGGAGATTTCTCGTGGTGCTTTCGGGAAGGTTTATAAGGTGCGAGAGCGAAAGCTGCAGAAGGTTTTTGCCTTGAAGGTTTTATCAAAGTCACAGGTAAGCCCCTAAAAGGTCTGTGTTTCTACATGGAGCTTAAATGTCTTCTTGTAGATCGTAAAAGAGGACGCAGTCAATCAAGTGAAAAACGAAGTTCATATTCAACGAGTCTGTGGTCACCACAACTTCATTGTTAGTTGTCCTTACCATTGGCAGAGTAGAAAGCGTCTATATATAGGTGAGTGCATTATTTTTTGAGGATGTTCGTGGTAATTTGTTTAATGGTTGGATCAGAATGAGAGATAAGCAAGTGGGTTTTACCCAGAAATTAAAAAGATTAGTCATAGCAAGTGCCATATGAATATTAATGTGTTGTAGATTTGAGATCTGGATAAAAATAAAGCTATTAGTCACAGCTTTTTAATTAAATGTAAAGCATTATAGAAAATAATAAATTTTGAATTATAGGCAAAAAAAAACTAATTTTCTAGATAGAATCAATGAAGTGTGACAAAAATATTGTTGTCGATGTTAGATCAGGTTCGACTAGATTATTCTAGCTAAGGTTGAAGCAGGTCAAGTTAAATTTGTACTAAATTTACACTTTTTGTGTGTTACAATAATACTACACTAAATTAGGCTCGTGCATCACATGATTTGTTCAACTTGTTGTACCAACAAAATGGAAACATAACCTCAAATGTGTTGTGTTGCATGCTTTAAAGCAAGACCACTAGCGCTTATCAATGTATTAGTTTTTTAAACTTCACTAATTCTTTCTCCTCTGTCTGCTGTTTAGAGAATGTTAAACAGAATAAGATGATAAGATAGAGTTACAGACCAAAGTGTTTGTACACCAAGCTGTTACATGCCGCACAAGCCTTTAGAATAGAGTACGGTTTAATAAGATTATGTTAGATTATTGAAGGGTAGTTTTGTTTGAGGTTGTGTTATCATTTGTATTACATTTACTTTACGCTACACTACAAGACATTAGAATAAAATAATTTATGATTAACTTGACGTTGGTTTAAATTGGCATATACCCTACATTCCTTTTGCAGTAGGGTCGATTGCATGCAAAAATTGGGTAATTATGACAGTCAGTTTACACCGAGTATGTAAAGCCTTTCGGTTAGACAACGCTAAAAACTTAAAGTTTAAATCCTTACTACATACCACACTCAATATAGTATCACGCCTTTATTCTTTACTACTTACAAACAAAATTTAGTTGAATTGCAAAATCAACCTTGTAACTCCGCCACTGCTTAGGTAGAAAATTAACAATCTGACAAATGTTAGCATCCCGGAAACCCAATCGAAGAAAGAGTAGGTTCCAACAATTAATTTATAGGCGCCACCGACTTATAATTTACTAACATCGTCCGAGGTGGTAAATGGGAAGTCGGACCCCAAGATAGATAATCACCTACCTTTATATCTACTATCAGTCCTTTATGTAGACTTCATTCCA
Organism: Limonius californicus; assembly: GCA_014611495.1. Taxonomy (NCBI): domain Eukaryota; kingdom Metazoa; phylum Arthropoda; class Insecta; order Coleoptera; family Elateridae; genus Limonius; species Limonius californicus. Next base: position 45,071 of record JABXWE010000333.1, on the reverse strand, counting down.
AATAATTCGTCGTAAAATAAAAGACAAGTTGCAACCAAATCGATTTTTACTTAAAAAAGAAAACCCAAAATTCTAATATTTCGATACAAGAAAAATAAATTAAAATAAATTAGCAGTCCCAATTTTACGTTCCTGGAACTGAATATAACTAAACTTAAATTGGGCGACACTCAAACAATTTTTCGGAACTTTATTGCGCGACTCGAATAAGATACCAGTAATTTTTAGTGCATTCCGTAACGTAGGAGGCCTCCGAGTAACGAATCCATGCGTGATCAAAACGATAAAAGAAATATGCAAGCTGTGAACTTTTACAAACGCAATATCAACCCACTATCGGAGTACCCTGTATATATGCTTTACGTAAAATTGTTTCCCCTAATAAATGGAATCTTACAATAGTATTTCATATGTACACATATCCCCAATTAAAGCCCCAATGACACAATTCTGTGACCCCAAATCAATTACTAAATTAACTCTTAAATAACGATAATGAAATCGTAAACAACAAGGCAAGGTTATACAATTTTTAAAATGTACGATTTAAATGCACTTCCCTTGTTCAAGATGTGGCGGCAATTAGCTCGACCGTACACCAGACTCCTTATCTATAGCCCCAGGCGTCCACTCGGTTCGCGAAAAACCTTCCCAAGGTGACTCGACGATGACAGCGAATCAATATGAACAATACGTATGAATGTAGAGTTTTTCAACTGCGTCGCCTTAATTTCGGGACGTCCAGCCGCACGAATTTTGCCTAAATTAAATTTATCGGATTTTAGAATTAAGCTTCTGGAAATCAAGACAAGACAACAAATTTCTGGTCATAACCAGCTCACCAGTTGATGGACACTGGCATAACACCAAACAAAGTATTCTTGACCGGAGTAAATTCTATATTGGAAATAAATTCCTGGAGATTTGCTTCCCTACGACTATGGGAAAAGCTCCTGCGTGTAGTGACTTTTAAAGCGGAAAACGAAGTTCCAATCGATAAACGATTTTTAAGAAATAGCTCACTATTCACAATATTCTTCCGGTAAGACCGACGATACTCAATCCACTGACCTAATTACGGAAAATTATGTTTTAGAATCTCCTTCCCCCCAACTCTAATAAGCACTGCGTCGACTTCGATATATTAAAAAGTCCTATAAGAATGTGAATAACTAAATATGTAAAAAGGGTTGCCTTCTTTTAGGCGCGGAAATCGTTACAATAGTTCTATTGCAACACTTGCCACATTAGAAATATTACAAATTTTGCATTTACTCGGAAAGCTTTTGTCCTACCTTAAACATTTCTTGAAGTACAACTGCCAACGTTGGTCAGTTAAATTAAAGAAGGTGTATTTCAATAGTAATCCAATTTGGAAGTCTTCTTCTTTTCAGCCGGAAATCATCCACTCCGGGATGTTGTAGGCCTTCCAAATCTTTCCACATGTTTCTGTTATAGGCTGTTTGTATCTAGTTCTTCCCTGCAATTCTCAGTATATCGTCTCCCCATCTTTTCTAGGGTCTCCCACACTTCTGTTCGTCTCTCTATATCGCCAGTCTATCAGTTTGTTGGTCCATTTGCTCTTCTGTTCTCTGTGCTGTCCTGTGATTCCCGTTTTTCTTCTGATCTCTTCATTTGGCACTCGATTTCTCAAACTAATTCCGAGTATGATCCTTTCCATTGCAAGCTGAGTTACGTGGAGGATGTGTAGGGATTTTCGTGTTAATACTATTGTTTCTAAGCGATATGTAAGCAGAGTCCTTTTCTTTGAGAAATTTTGGCAGTTTGGTTTTCTTTGCACGATTGAATTTTATGCCCAAGGTATATGTATTCAGATACTTTCTCTAGGGTTTGGTTTTCAATGGTTATTTGTGTTTGTTCAGGACTCATTATTTTGGTTTTACTCAGGTTCATTTTTCTAATCCGATTTGGATTGATGTTTGATGGAGTTCTTCTACCATTGTTTTTAGTTTTTCCGCTGAAGTGCTAATCAGAATGACATCATCTGCAAATTTCAAGTGATTTAGTCTTACTCCATCAATATTAATTCCTTTACACTGCCAGTTCACATTTTTAAAAACATCCTCCAAGGCCAACGTAAACAATTTCGGAGAGATGATGTCCCCTTGTCGTATTCCTCCTTTAATTGGAATTTTATCGGTCTTCGTGTCTTCTTCCAGTGTAATTGTCATAGTTGCCGTGTCATAAATATATTTTATGAGGGTCTCAACTCTTGAGTTATCTAGTGCTTTTAGGATTGCCCACGTTTCCTCCGAGTTGAATGCCTTCTGGTAATCGACCAAAGCCAAATGCAAGGGTATATTGTATTCAATGGTTTTTTTGATTAACGTGCGTATACTTTCCTGATGATCTATTGTGCTGAATCCCTTACGGAATCCAGCTTGTTCTGGAGGTTGGTATGAATCCAGTTTGTCTGTCAGCCTTTTTGTTAGTAACTTATATAAGTGGGATAATAAGATAAACGAACGATGGTTCTCTAAATTGTTCTTATCTCTTTTTTTAAATAGCAGGATTACCTCTGCATTTTGCCAAGACTGGGATTTTTTCCTCTATCAAGCATTTATTTAATAGGATTTTGAAACTTTCTCTTAGTTCTTCTCCTCCCTTTTTTATCATCTCACTAGTAACCCGATCTTCGCCTGGGCATTTTCCGTTTTTCATTTGTTTGAGAGCAATCCATAATTCATCTTTATCTATTTCGGGAATTTCTTCTGATCCCACATTCCGAATGTTTTGTCTCGTGTATTGTTGTTTTTGGTATTTTGAACTATAAAGTTGTTTGTAAAAATCTCGTACCACATCCACTATTTCTTTCCGACCTGTCACCAAAATGCCCTGTTTATTTCTTAATTTGTTGATTTGTGTTTTTCCCCTCGACCGATTGGTTTTCAAAACCCTCATATTTTTATTGTTTTCAATAGTTTCTTTCACGAGTTTTGTGTTGTAATCTCTTAAATCTTACCTTATATTCTTTGTTTAGTTTTTTATTTTCTTGGTCGTCTCTGCTCATATCGCTTCTTCCTTTCATCAGTCTTTCTGTATCTGGACTAGTTTTCTTGTTTGAAATTTTGAAGTACAATGGATTATTTATGGAAAGTAGCAGCATACTTTTGTGGGGTAACCATGAGACAGTTTTCAGGGAATTATGAGATAGTAACTTCCTTCACATAACTTTCAACATCGATCACTAATAGCGGAGGAAACAATTCAGTCACAAGCAGTTATGATGAAAGTAGTATTAGTGAAGCGATTCCGTTACAGTCTGAAAGCAGTTCAAATTTTGAATACATATTACTATCAAAATTAACAAAACTGAAAATAAGTGTGAATGCAGAAGAAAAATTGATAAGTCAGAGAGGAGTTACTACAAATAAGGAATTCTGTGAACAAATTAAACAGAAGAAGGAGACAGAGGCAGCCAAATTACAGAAAAAAACTAACTAAAACAACAAAAAGGACAAATAAACAGCAGCAAGTCAAGAAAAGTTGTAGAGAAGAAAGTGATACAAACTCAGAGATTAATATCTCTGTTTGTTATTTTAGTTTAGTTTAGAACATACTAAGGATGACATGGACTAAGCTGAAATAAGTGTATTCAAGGTATTGAAAGTGCTGACATTGTAATTATGTGTCTAAAATATTAGTACAGTTAATAAGGATGATATAGTACAAGAATTACCTGTCCCAGAAATCCATAATATGGTACTAGAATACTATACAAATTTACCATACTACAAATTTTAAGAATAAGTTTTTTGGCTGATTGCTGTGTCTCAGCACTATACAAAATAGAAAATAAATAAAACTTTCACTTGTAGTACATCATTTTTGATATCTCTCTCTCGCCCTCCCCCCTCTCGCCTACCCTCTCGCCGCCCCCTCTCCCACCGCTCGCCAACCCTCTCCCACCCGCTCGCCAACCCTCTCGCCATCCCTCTCAGCCCCCTCTCTGCCACCCCTCTCGCCTCCCCTCCCACCCCTCTCGCCTCCCCTCCGCCCCCTTTCCGCCACCACCTCCGCCCCCTCATCGCCCCTTCTCCGCCCCCCCCCTCTCGCCCTCCTCTCGCCCCTTTCTTCCCCATCTCGCCCCTTTTCTCCCTCCACTCTCCGCCTTTCTCCCCTTAATCTCGCCCTTCCCTCGCTCTCCCTCTATCTCTCGCCTCTCTCTCTCTCTCTCTCTCTCTCTCGCATTTTCTCTCTCTTTCCCCGTTTCTCTTTCCGTCATTCTATCTTCTTCTCCCTCTCTATCTCTCGCCCCCCCCCCCCTCAGAGAGGGAAAAGAGTACACCTAATTTTGGAAATTAGCCTCTGAAAAATGCAAGAATGTACAATGAAAAGATGAGCTAAAAGCTGGCAATCCACATCGGTGGAAAAAAGGTTGAGTATGGCTGCACTAAATGAACGCTATAATCAATAATCATAATATACGTACGGTGAGACGATGTTTGCCGAATACAGAGAATCGTGGGGGCCGAATAGATGCCACCTTCACGCCTGCCGATTTAATAGCGCAAGGCGATCGCGAACTTTGCGACGAAAATCGCGGAATGGAAAACAATGTATACGTTAAAACGTTATCTATAGAAAACAAACATTTGCCGAGTTAGTTCTTTTTAATTATTATTTAAATAAAGAAAAGAAAAGATTAATTTTAATAAAACACCGTTTTGGAGAAGTTATGCGGCCATTTAATAAAATTCTTTCAGTTTTAATAAGTTAGAACATCAGGAAAAATTCCAATATTAAAACATGAGTACGCTTACGTTTCGCTAAAAATTTTTAGCTTCTTCAGAGACTGGAATATTACAAAAAATGAGATCAATAAATTAACGAGCGTATATAACTTACCAAAAATAGCATTTGAAGTTGAACATATTAAAAATTATTAAACCAAAGCATGGTAATTAGTTTTAACAATTACAAATCTCAGTTTGTTGTTATGGTTTATTTATTGACACTAATTACCATGCTTTGGTTTAATAATTTTTAATATGTTCAACTTCAAATGCTATTTTTGGTAAGTTATATACGCTCGTTAATTTATTGATCTGATTTTTTGTAATATTCCAGTCTCTGAAGAAGCTAAAAATTTTTAGCGAAACGTAAGCGTACTCATGTTTTAATATTGGAATTTTTCCTGATGTTCTAACTTATTAAAACTGAAAGAATTTTATTAAATGGCCGCATAACTTCTCTAAAACTGTGTTTTATTATTAATCCGGCCAAGAAGATTCCTTCGATATTAATTTTAATATTCTAACCAGGGAGGGGTGGGTCGCACCCGCGCCCACTTATTCAAAAACAGCCACTGCTGGTAGTACTATGCTACAATAAGTTAGATCAGTGTGAGTACCTTTTGTTGAGGTTATGATATTTTAAAATGTACTAGATTCCAAATACACTTGTGCCACTTTTATGTTGTGTTAACTGCATATATACATTGAAACTATATTGCACTAGGTGAGAGTAGGGTAAGGGGAATGTAAGAAGGAAATAGATTCGGCTTGGTTGAGGTTGCCTTAATTGGTACTTCTATAACTCTGCACTAGTTTAGATGAAGAAAAAACATCGCAGAAGAATTTCCTTGTTAAAAAAGTAAAACGCTGACTAGTTGTAATTTCAACAGAATTATTTAGAAAAGCAGTAGATTAAGTGCAAATTGCTGTGGTAGTAGTTAATGGATGTGGATAAAGCACTAAAAGAATTTTAAATGAGAGTAGAATAGGTTTAGTTTGTATTAGGTTGAACTAGGTTAGGTTTGGTTTATTTAACTCTTGGACTTCACTTGCATTGCACTGATGCGCTACCAGTCTACATTTCATTAGTTTAATAATTTTTACTGTGATTACGTTAAGTGATCTGTGAATGTTATAACACAACTCATTTGAGGTATAATGCAGACCTTTTTAATTATATTTAAATTATTGTAGGTCATAATTGAAAGGCAAGTAAGTTATGTTGAAGTGCAGAGCTCACCATTGAATTGTCAAACACGCTAACAGATGTAATATTTAATTTACTTTTCAATGGCTAATCTGAAAAAAATTATATTTAGCATTGAATAATACGTTCTTATATTCTGTGTAGTTGTACAAGACTGATTGTTATTTGTTTTACGTTTGCTATTGTTCTTAAACAAAACTTTGAAAAATCCTTTACCACCCTGATATTTAAGTGTTCTAAATACTGTGGCTGTAAGAAGTTTGTCAAAGTTTTGTTTACTTGAATTTTGTTGTTCTTAAAGATGTATGAAATTTACAAACCTAGAAATTGTAACTTAATTTTAAGAGAATTTATATTAGAAGAGCCTATTCTAAGCTACTTTTATTCATTGAATATTTAATTCATTTAGTATCAAACAGAACAACATTGTAATGTTTTTTTTTTCAGTAAGCGATTACGTGGAAGGTGGGGAACTGTACAAATTGCTGAAAGGATATTTTATATTACCCCTTATATTAGTCCAGCTGTACATTGCCGAAATCGCACTTGCATTGGGTAAGTTGCTGTTCTGTATTAATTGTTGCGTACTTTGTTTTGTTAGAACTCTTATTAATTAATAAGTCAATACAATTTGATTAACACTTTTAACAGTTTATAGAGAGGAAATCAAATTATAAAACAAAATACTATAACTTTTACTTACATGGATTAAAGAATAAAAGTAATTTTGTTTCTGTTAAAGCAAGTAAGGTTGTTTTATTTTTGAAAAAAGGCTTAATATTTTTTAAAGTGAAAAACCTTAAATAAAGTGTGATCTTTCTTTGAAGTTGGTGTATTTGATGTGTTGTTCATGGATATGGAATGATTGTTCTCGCAATTTTCTGTCAAGTATTTTCTCTGATTCAGATTGATTAATTTTGCTTAATAGTTATATTGGATATTGTATAATTAATTGATTAGAGTTCACAAATAACATTCAAACACTTGCGTTAGTCAGAACTAATGTGATCAATTTAAAAATGTTCACTCTCTTGTTGGATTTTCAAGCAAATGCTGCAAAATGGTGTGGAACCTCCTTAACCAGTTGCAAACAAAGGTACCTTGTGTTAAAAATAAAAATTTAAACAAAAGCAACACAGCGATGGGCATAACCATTCCATAATTTTGCAAGCCTCAACCTAATGAGAGTCATAGGCAAGGGGGATTAGGCCTCATATCTTTCGGTTTCTATAACTTCTCATGTGATTCGGCTTGTCTCCCATTATTTTCAGCGTGTTACTCATCTCGAGAGAGAATTTACTATTTCCATTAATCTACCTCTGTATCTTTTTCCGTCTGGCTTCCATTCTGTTATTTTCCTAATGACTGCTGTGTTGAGATCGCATGATATGTCTGAACCATTTCAGTCTCTGTGCTTGTATTGTTCTTCATCTTTGTTGGTCTTAAAAAAAAGATATTCTTTAGTATTTTGCTTTCAAACCTTCAGAGCTCTTGTACTGTTTTTAATGCCCGGATTTCGTAGGAAAATATCACTTTTTTCCAATTCCCCACAGTTTTGTCTCGATGTTCCTTTGCCCAGGAGAGTCTTTTTTTGCTGCATAGTGAGTATCAAAAGCTGCTTTTTGGAGGGACGTCGAGCCCGGTGCCCACACTCCAGAAGGCAAAAGGTTTTTCTGAACCATTTTGCGTAGATTTTTCTCATCCCCAATTCATTGGTCAAAATCTAATGAACAGTGGTGTGAGTCAAATTCAATTCTTCTCCGATCATTCTGACTGTCAACCGACGATCTGAACGCCCAAGATCCCGGACTCTGTCGACATTTTGATTGGTTCTTGAAAATGAGGGCCTTCCACTGCGAGGTTCATCTTCAATTGACAAAATGCCTTAAACCTGTGCCCTTGACAAAACACTGTCTCCCTAGGCCTGCCGAAGTTTTGCAAAAGTTTCCGTTGCACTGTGCCCAAGTCTGAAGCAAAACCTGATAGCACAGCGTTGCTCGAAATTGATGTCACTCATTTTCAGAACGCACTAGAAAAAAGTGGTTCACGAAAAAAATCGCTATGGACAACCAAATGACTCTAGCGAGTTCAAGCTTGTACCGAAGGCGTATCACATGTTCACCTGCCGCCCCTTCCACTCCCACGTCCCCAGTGTTGCCAGATCGAACGCTACGCTACCAGTCTCATTACTTAATTTACAAACCTCGTATTTCTACCTATGATGTTCTCAATTATCATGTTGGACAGTACTGGTGATGATATCTCCTTGTTGTACCTTTTTTTCGAAGTTCTGTTGTTATTTCTTTTATCTTTTAATGCTGCTTCTGGTTCTTCCAAGATCATTTTTATTAATCTCTCATGTTTTTTTGAAACGTCCGAGTCTTCTAGTGCTTTCATCATTCTCTGTTTATTGATGGAGTCAAATGCGCTTCTGAAATCAAGAAATACAATGTGAAGTTCGATGTTATAAGTATATGCCTTTGCCATTATTTCTTCCATTATATGCATTGCAACCGTCGCGCCTCTGTGGTCTAAATCCTTGTTGGTAAAATTTGGTAATTTTTCTGTGTGTAATTGCAACCTGTTCTTTAGTATGTGCGTAAGAACTTTGTATGACGTGTTTAGCAACGTGATTCCCCGGTAACTGGCTCAATTTTCAGGGTCTCCTTTCTTACATAGTGAAATTATTGTTCTCCTACCCCATTTTGACATTGTTTCCTTCCATATCTCGCTTATCAGCTTGTACAAGGGCGGGTCAATAAGTCCATCACTTTTTGAATTTCCCGCCTCTTAACTGAAAGGGCAACACTGCTCCTGTCAACAGGCATCTGTCAGTTGACTCCTGTCAAAATTTGAACAAGCTGCGTCATTTAGTTTGTGTTTTGACAGCCATTGATAGCAGACTACCGCGTGATTTGAAGAGAAAATGGAAAAAAGTGAATTTCGTGTGCTCATTAAGCATTATTTTTTGCGGTTAAAAACCATCACTCAAACCAAGGCTAAGCTTGATAAATACTATGGGAACTCTGCACCATCAATTTCAATGGTAAAAAAGTGGTTTACTGAATTTCGTTGTGGCCGTACAAGCACGGAAGATGCCGAACGTTCTGGACGCCCAGTTGAGGTCTCTACACCCGAAACAATTGAAAAAATTCACGATATGGTGTTGGCCGATCGGAGATTGAAAGTGCAAGAGATTGTGGAAGCCATAGGCATATCACATGGCTCAGTGGTTTCAATTTTGAATGATCACTTGGGTATGAGAAAGCTTTCCGCAAGATGGATGCCGCGTTTGCTCACAATCGACCACAAACGGAATCGTGTGACAACTTCGCAGGAGTGTTTGGCGTTGTTTAACCGCAGTATGGACGAGTTTTTGCGCCGTTTCGTAACCGTGGACGAAACGTGGATCCACCACAACACACCAGAGACCAAACAGCAGTCAAAACAGTGGGTTTCTCGGGGTGAATCGGCGCCAAAGAAGGCCAAGGTGGGTTTGTCAGCCAATAAAGTCATGGCGACCGTTTTTTGGCATGCACGCGGTATAATCCACATTGACTACCTTCAAAAGGGTAAAACAATCAATGGCGAATATTATGCCAACTTATTGAGTCGATTTAATGAGGATTTGAAAAAAAAACGACCGCATTTGGCCAAGAAAAAAGTTCTTTTCCACCAGGACAATGCAAGGGTGCACACATGTGCAGTTTCCATGGCAAAAATCCGAGAATTAGGCTACGAATTGCTCCCTCATCCGCCCTATTCTCCGGATTTAGCCCCGAGTGATTATTTCTTGTTTCCAAACCTGAAGAAATGGCTCGGCGGAAAGAGATTTGACTCCAACCATGAAATCATCTCACACACAATACCTATTTTTATGAGCTCGACAAATCTTATTTTTTGGAAGGGATAAAAAAATTGGAGAAACGTTGGACAAAGTGTATAGAGCTCAAAGGAGACTATGTTGAAAAATAAAATGATTTTTCACGGACTTATTGACCCGCCCTCGTAGACTATGTTAGCTGTCTAATTTAATCTAAAACATAATTATAACATGATTCGAAGTATCTAATTTTCAATCTGAAACTTACCTAGAAAACGAAAATTTTACGAAACTTTGATTACAATCCGGAGGCACTTAGACTTATCAAAATCTAATAAAATTTCACACATGTTATTTCGACGCCTTTGTAAAAAGTAGAAAAAAATAAAATGACCCACCCTAGTGCTCATAGTAAATCAAATGTAAACATTTTTTTAATGGAATACCCCATATATGTTTATATTTTTACATTCCTGTGATTTTTCGTTGCATATAAGTGTTAAGGAATATACCTAACACAACCAAATAATTAGAACATTTTATTTCTATATTTTTCAAAAAAAACGCAAATCTATAAAAATTCTTCAGTGTATTTCATTAAAAAAGAGTTGAAAATCTAGTATATTACCTCAATAAGGAACAATTCTTTTGTTTATTTCATTACACTGTCGCTTTTTATCAACAAATACACTATAGGTTTGTTCCAACGCCTCGAGGAACTGTTCATCGCACAATCATGCGCACGCACAATAGATAAAATGCATAACCGTGTGATGAACCGTTTCAAGAAGTGTTGTAACAAACCTTATAATTTTGCTAATTTAACAGAATTTCAATCTATTAAAACAAATTGCCTATTATAGAAATGTATATTTTCTACTGTTATTTTCTCACTCTCTAGGCACGAATTTGTTTTATCACGTGGCTTAGCCTAGTGTGTATTTCTGTAGTTCACTACTAACAATATCACTTTTCTTTTTATGTTTTAAGAATGCAGATTTTATTTATGTTTTTTATGCTATGCTTTGTTCTTTCTAATTTTTGTTCTAGTGTAGTAGAGAGAGAAGTTCAATACCATATTCAGATACTTAATCAAATATTTTTTTGCATTTACATATTTTGCATATTTTTTAGATTTTTAAATACTTAATTTTTGTTATTGAATATTAGTATCTGAATATGGAACAATATGTATAGTATTTTAGTAAAGTTGATTATAATAAAGTAGAAAGGTTCGTGTTAAGGTGATGGGTTGATTTGTAATTTTTAAAATAAGACAGTATGTAATTCAAAAATAGATTTCTAAATCGTTATTTCTATTATCGTACTTCTATCATAATAATTAAGGTTAAAATATTTTACAGTGCATGTCATAATTTCAATTATTGTTTGATATGCCCTTGACTGAGCGATTTTATCGGTATATTGTGTTTTACTAATAGCAAAATAATTACACCTGTGTTTTATGGTTTTTATGTTTGTTTGGTTTTTAAAATTAATTTGCTATTCTAACCGTACACGTTGCATGCTTTTTATTGTGTTACATTTTTGCAATTTTTTGCCTAGTGTAGGTTTTAAACATGGTCTCCTGTAGCAGTTTGACTAATGTAGGTACTTTTTGTCAAAACCAACAGTAGTTTTAAGATCCGGCAAAATAATTTATAGGGCACTATACCTACAAGTGAAGGAGCTGAACCCCCTTCAAATGAAAATGGACCACCACAAGTAATGCGACCTCCAGGCCCCCCAAATGCTCCAAATTCGCAAATGCCTCCAACTGGGGGTGCTTTGCCACCTCAACAACAGGTAAGTATAGGATTAGAATGAATAATTAACTTTTTGGCGAATAATAATTTAATTACAAATATAACAGGATGATGTAATAGTGTTACGTTTGAGGAAAGCTTTGATGTACACTAAACAAAATGTTTTAAAAGTTCTTTATCTGTTAAACTGTATTTTTATTAGGAGGTATATTTAGCAAAGCATAGCATGAAACTAATTGAGCAATAATGTATTTAAGAAAATGGTTTTTTAATATTGTTTTGTTTTCCTGACTTTGACCTACTTAACGGATTTGTGTGGTTAAAATTAAAGGTTATTTTTTAAGCATTGTGTAGTTGTTTGTAGTCTAAAATTTGGTGCCCATGGATAACAATAAAAACCTTGCCCCTCTACAAATAGCCAAAGTTTTTATAAATAAAAAGGAATAATGAAAGTGTTATTTTAGTTTACATATCTCTATAGGATGTTTTATATGTTTATATTTAGTTAAGTTACTGAATCTTTGTAGCACCAACAGCTTACCTCATATTTCAGTTCTCATTTTTCTACAAAGTAATGGATCCTATGTATTGTCTACACAATTTGGCAAAACATTTTTGGATCCTTTTTCCATACTTCAAACTTTTCACATCAAAGTCCTCTAGTGAAAATATTTGAACAAAATGTTCGTTGTATATTCAAATAAATAGTCTCAAATTTAACAGATTGTTAATTGTGTGTATAAAATCAGAGTAACAAATTTTTTAATTAAAATGTAATTATTTTAAAAATAACAAGTTTAACACCAAAGTTTAACTGTTTAATTGTTTATTGATACTAAACCTCATTTAAGTTGAAACATTGTTGGTTCATTGATTATTAGCTAATAACATGATTAATTAAATTTTGTGTAAATACAATTTTACAGTCCAATTATTGGACATGTTTATTATTACAGGTTGCTTTGAAATGTAATGGTTACAGTTTTAATAATTGACCATTACACCAAAACACTATTAAAATTCTCAATGGGTTGTAGAAGGACAAATGCTGTTTAACAATGAGTTTTTGCGTAATTTTCTAATAATTAAAAAATATAGTGGCAACTATTGTAAAATTTAGATCTTTCTGTTTCCTTTGTGCCAAAGGTTTGTATTTTTTTATAAGCATTGAAATAACAATGACATATTCAAATTTACAGAATTTGGCTGCCCATCCATTTATACTAAGGCTACAGAATTATATTAACAAATCTTAAAAATGATATAGGCAATAAAAATTGCTAGTTTAAATGAACACATATTGTGGTGGATTTTAATTTAACCAAATCTAGCACTTTAAAACTTAACATTGTTGTCAAATTGCAATTTATAGAACAATTACCAAGATACATACAAATCAGTACCCTTAAAATTAAATTAATGATGTAACTCATGCCAAATAAAATACAGTCGAACTTCCATATATAAAAGTGTCAAAGGACCGCGAAAAAAATTCGTTATATAGAAAATTCGATATATAGAAAATATAAAAAATTATCATACACATAACGTGAGGAATAACTAAAAGGTGTTTATTTATATAATACATACATAAATGTACATAAGCAGAAATAAGTAAGTACATTAGTAGTCAGAAAAACGTAAAACAAGAAATACTGTACATACATATACATACAGTTACACATTTCTTAAAAGAAATCCGTAATTTTCTGCTGTACACTGCAATTAAATAAAGTTTTTTGTTCGAAGAACGTTTCGCACTTATTTAAACTGGAAAAAATTCCTTCAGGTACATTTTCTTTGCACTGAAATCCCCGTCGAATTGTTTTAAAGGCGGTTAATACTTCATTATCCATAGGAATTGGAAAAGTTGTATTATCGTCCGCTACATCGTCGTCTTCAAGGTTTTCTTCCTCTTTATTTGCAACACTAGGAATAATATCTTCGCGCTAGGATACTCAGAAACCACAACATTTTCATCGATTTCTAAATAATCCTCTTAATTCGATTTGTTCAGAAATATGAAGGTCGGTTTTTAACATTTCCCAGTTTCTTTTTAATTCTGAGAGCTGAATTTCATCTTCTTCTTCCCATTGGTGCATATTGTTTTCGGCAAAACCTGCTTTTGAAAAGCAATTTTTTATTGTCAACGATGTAACGTCGTTTGTCCAAGCTTTTGATACTTCGGCGATGCAGTCGCTCAGTGTGATTAATTCCTTTAATGGTTGATTCTGTTCCACCGCTTTAATTGTCTTAACTAATATCCGCTTACGGTAATGAAATTTTAAATTTTTGATTACGCCTTGATCCATGGGTTGCAGTTTCGACGTCATATTGGGTGGAAAGTACACAAGTTTAACATTTTTAAGTTTATCCGCTACAAAACGCGGATGCGCTGGGCAGTTATCGACGAACATCACAATTTTTCGCTTTTGTTTTATCATTTGGTTATCAACCTTTAACAACCACTTTTCGTAAACTTCACTAGTCATCCACGCCTTGTTATTGAAATCGTAATCGACTTCTAATGACTTTACTCCTTTAAAGCAACGCGGATTTTTACTCTTTCCAATCGCCAATAGTTTTAGCTTTTCGGTGCCATTCATGTTACTAGCAACCATAACTGTAACACGTTCCTTGCTGTGTTTTCCACCAAAACACTTGTCATTTTTAAAAGTCAGGGTTTTATTGGGCAAACATTTAAAAAACAGTCCAGTTTCATCGGCATTAAAAACATCTTGGCTGTCGTATTGTTTCAAAATGTTTGTTAAAACGTTTTGTTTCAATATTACACAGTCCTCTTCACTTACGTCCGCACTTTCACCCGAAATAACTTTGTGTACTATACCGCATCTTCTTTTAAATTTGTCCAACCATCCAGCACTTGCCTGGAAATTGGGTTGATTCAGCAGTATGGAGTATTCCAGTGCCTTTTCCTTAATTAATGGTCCGAAAACGGGCAAATCATTGTCGCGTGTCATTTTCACCCACTTCATACATACAGGATTTAAATCATTTTCTGTTAGAATCGAGTACCTGGCTTTGCTTGATAACACTTTCACGATTTTTTAAAACTGTTGAAAGAGTATTTGCTGGTATACCAAAACGAGCTGCAATTTCCTTCTTTTTTCCACCTTTGTCAACTTCATCAAGCAACTTTAATTTTTCACAAACACTTAAACAACTTCTGCTTCGTTTTGCCATTTTAGCGAGAGATCAACAATTGAACGCAATGAACACAAGATTGAAATTGTTTTTCAGGTTTTGAATCTGTTCGTTAATGACCCACGAATTTGCGATAACGCTGCAAATCCGGGCGAACAAAGGGTCCAACCCAATCTCCGGTGACGCCCGTTAAGTAACTTTCAAATTCTAAGAAGGACATTAGTAATATAACATTGAAATTTACAATACAATTGGTATCTCTAAAGGGAAAAATAATATGATTTAAAATTTTTAAGCTCGAAAATATTCGTTGAATAGAAATTCGAAGTTCGATATAAGGGGACAAAATAACGTTAAAAGTACTCTCAGTGCCAGAATCCCTGAAAAAAATTCGTTAAATAGAAAAATTCGCTAAATAGAAGTTCGATATATGGAAGTTCGACTGTATTGTATATAATTTTCCAATTTGGATAAAAACGACATTACACTTCCCCCAACCCCCGAATTTAATTTTTATTAATTTATAATATTTCAATGATAAATGAATTAAAATTCCATTGTTGTCTTAACAAAAGGCGCCAAGAAAAACAAAAAGCTTATGAACTGTAAATTAAGGGTCCCATAAATTTAAATAATGGCTGGAATACACCTAACCATTGATCTTGGATTATTACAGACATTTGAATACACACTATTTTTCATTTGGCCGATTTACCTTACTATTCCAAGAAAATATGTTAAGTACAGAGACCATTGAATTACCCAGTTTATGTAAACAAAGTTAGTAGTTCCTATGTTATTTTACTATATCTTCGCTTCATTAAGAATCATTTAATCCATTATTATATCTACTAATATTCACAAAAAGTAAAAATCATTGTACATTCTAAAAAAATCCAAAAATGCGATTAGAAGTAACATACAAATTGAGATAGTTTATTCATACACCTGTTTGGTTTATATACATCTTCACAATAAACTTTTTTTATATTTAGCATCAGTTGATGTCAATTAAACAAGGTCAACCAATGAACACCCCCATAGCCCCACAAGGAATACGACCTGGCGGACCAGCTCCTGTACAGCAAGGTCCACCACATCCGCAACCAAAACAAAATCGGGTAACCTCTCTGCCAAAACCTGTAGGCATTGATCCGCTTATCATTTTGCAAGAGAGAGAAAACAGGTATACTGTAAATAAATCTCAAAATTACTTTGTCTACATTACGTTCATTTCTCTAGAGTTGCTGCTCGAATAGCTGCACGGATGGAACAGCTCTCCAACCTACCGACAAACATGCCAGAAGACTTACGCATCAAGGCCCAAATTGAACTGCGTGCTTTAAGGTGCCTAAACTTCCAACGCCAGCTTCGTAGCGAAATAATTGCATGTACACGACGTGACACTACTCTAGAAACTGCTGTGAATGTTAAAGCATATAAACGCACGAAGCGGCAAGGGCTGCGCGAGGCCAGGGCTACTGAAAAATTGGAGAAGCAACAGAAACTGGATGCTGAACGCAAACGCAGGCAGAAACATCAAGAGTTCTTGACTTGTGTCTTGCAGCATGGAAAAGATTTCAAGGAATTCCATCGCAATAATCAGAGCAAACTGGCTAGGATCAACAAGGCTGTCATGAACTACCATGCCAATGCTGAAAGAGAACAGAAAAAGGAACAGGAGAGGATTGAAAAAGAACGTATGCGCAGGTACTGGGAAAAGAAAAAATATTTTTGTTTATTATATAAAATACTGTTTGATATTCATCAAACAATCAATTTTTTACAATATGGATTTCTGATCTATACTTTTTTGTGGTTCATTACATGAAATATTTAGTTTATTAACTTCCAAGCTTCAGTTTCAAAATAGAAGAGGTTATAGACTAAGTTACATTAAGCTTGTTTAGCTCAAGTTATCGTAGCATTAAATTAGGTACCTTACATTGGTTTGATTAATTTATGTTGAGCGGAGTTTGTTTAAGATAGATGTGCTTAAGTAGGCTGATTATAGTTTAAATTGCCTGGGATTGAGTTACTTTAAAGGGCATTCTGAAATACTATCAAAGTAAAATACAATATTGGTAACAGAGAAAAAGCAAAAAACTGAGCTACATGGGTTTGCCCTTACTACTTGGCATGATAGCTATACTAATGAAATTATGGAACTTACTAGGTCAAGGTGCCTTATGTTATCCAAATTAAAACAAATTAGCTTAAGTTATGTTGGTGAAAATTACATAGCTAAACTCTATTTGTTGAACATTGAGCTAGAAAGTAAACAAACGCACCACAGGTGCATTGATTTGCCGGATGTGTATTCACGTAATATTCTTTGTGTTTCTAAATTAACGTTCGCCCCGTCAGAATTCTTTTTTAGAAGAATTGGTGGTTCTGAAAAGAATCATTTTTTTAAGTAAAAGTGTTTTATGGACTTGGAGACATCTGCATTACAAATATTGACGTAAAAGCAATCCGCTGTTAAGTAGTCCAATACGTGGTTGACAAATAGGTGCATCATGTTCAATCCTGCAATCCATTAATTAGTCAGATACAAATAAATACATAATAGTAAAAGCATTAAAGGCATAATAAACACTTAATTACTAACAATTAATATAATATAATAATTATTAACTGCTGTGTTTAAGTAATGGCTATCTATTTACCATTTAATTATAAGTAATTTTCCTTTAACGAGTCTTTTAATGGCATTCTTGTCATAATAAGACTATTATTTACGTAATGTGAAAATATTTAGAAATAGACATTTGCATACCTAATATTATTTTCTAACTCCGGGAGATTTTGGACAAGACAAAGTTTTAGTATCCCGAAACTCCTTTAAAATTCTTTTTACTGTTGCAACACTAACACCCACTGTTTTAGCAACAAATTGTACAATGTCAGTCAGTAAAATCTCAGGATTTTCTTTTAACGTCGAATTATACAAATTTACAATTAATTGTTTGTCATTTAAAGTAGTAGGACGTCCCCTACGATTACACGTTTCTGGAACAACTTGCTCCATTTTAGGAAAATAAGCACCGGGCACTATATAAACGCCTCGAAAACCGACAAGCACTGCTCAAACAGCACATAAACTTAACCCGGTAATTACGAGTGCAAAGTGAAGGTTTTGAGCGTCGATTACTCCTTAAATAATAAGGCATAAGCGTTATCTAGCATAGACCAATCACAAAACGCGCTCGGGCGAGTCAAACACGTGCATTTGTTGACGTTTTAGCTCAATGCTCAACAAATAGAGTTTAGTTCCTTTTTGATCATGATTTCAACATTTTGTTCTAATTTCATACCGTCTATTTCTTGAAGTCCTTTTATTATTATGTTTTTTTTTTTCACTTTCTTGCGACTATTGTTTTTTCTAGCACTGTTACTCTGTTACACAGCTGCTTTTCTGATTTCCATTCATTTTCTTTCTTTATCATTTCTTCTTGCAGCATCTTCATATCCCTTTTGTTTTCCTCGAAACCATCCCGCATTTTTGCTCTCATTTTTTGGATTCCTTCCAAAATTATTTTATCCATGTCTTCTTGGTTGTTTTCTTTTAGTGACTCCTCAGTTTCTATGTTGCCTTGCCCTATCTGTGCTTTCTGTACCTTTGGGTGGAGTTCTAGCAATGGTTTTACTTTTCTTAAACGGATCAAATTGTTGTGTGCTTATTTCTGTTTCATCTTCTGTATTGATTGCCTCCCTTTTCCTTTTATAATACTCCGCTATTGATGTAGTGCTATGGGCTGTGGTTCTTGTTTCTCTATTTTTATCGCTCGTCAGTGTCTTCCGGTATTAATTTGTAGTGCATGCTGTATTCACGCTTAACGGCAGCGCGCAACACCTCGCGTGTATGGGTTGCTTTAGCGTTAGCTTGTATCTGCGTTTATTTAAAATGCACCAATTCCGTACGTGCCGCGTTTTGATAAGTTTCGCCCGCCACTCCCACCTCTCGCGATTATTTTCCTTACGGACAACGTGTTTGTTTGGGGAAGCAAGGGTTCTACCCTTTATTGGCTCCTCTCGCGATTTTAATTTATTTACCACTGTAGTTATACACTTTGTTGGCCCTCTTTATACACTTTATAATTTCGCACGCACTTCTGGGCTACCAAAAACGATATTTACACTCAGCACTTTACTTCACGTCACTCCGCTAATCTTACCGAATCAGAAATAAATCTGAATTATATACTATTATGATAATAATAATAATAATAATAATAATAATAGCATTTCACTCCACTGGAATTTAAGCTGTTCCATTCCGGAACTTTCGAGATCCTTTTATTGGGGTGGATCAGTCCCCATGCATTCACATTTTCTTATCGCCACTTCTTTGTTTTCACACACTATCACTTCCTGTGCCTTTCTCGTTCACAAAATATGTGTCTTTGGCTCATTTACTATCTCCCTCCAGGCCTTCATATCCTTTGTTTTCTCAGTCCAGTCAGTCGCCCCCTATTTTCTTTAAATCTCTTCTCACCCCGTCATACCATCTTAATCTTGGCCTCCCTCTGGGCCTGTCTTCACTCGGCTTCATTATGTAATTAATTTAGTGGTACTACTTTCCTTTCCCTACATGGCCTAGCCACCTGATTCTTTGCGCTTTTATAAATCGCACGATGTTACTCCCTCCAATTTCCCTCAATATGTCGTAGTTCATGCTTCTCTGGGGTTCTCCGTCGTTATCCTTTTCTGGGCCCAATATCACTCTCAGCGCTTTGCGCTCGAAAATCCTCAGCTCTTCTTCTTCTCTTCCTGTGATGCTGCATAGGTAAGGACGGATCTGATTAGGCTTTTGTAAATTTTGAGCTTGTTGCAACTGTGATTTCCTTATCCTTTTACATTTTTTTATTTGCGTAATATGCTCTGTGTCCTGCTTGTATCTTCCACACATTTTTGCTCATTGTTATTAATTGGGACTCCTAGATAGCCAAGTTGTCGACTTCTTCGAATGTGTAACTGCCTACTTGAATGTTACCTGTGTCCATGTTTACGTTTTTTGACATTTCAGGTATCTTGTTTTGTTCTCGTTTAATTTTTACCCCATTCTACCAATTTCCCTGTCTAGATTTATGAACACTTCGATTATCTTCCGTTTTGACCTTGCAATAATAACAATATCAGCAGCCGTTACCTTTCACTGGTTACTATTGTCCCATGATGATCTGTGTTTCATATTATTTTTTCTAGTACGATATTGAACAGTGTGGTAGATATCGCATCTCGTTGTCTCACCCCAGAATATGAAGTTACTTGTTCACCTGCTGTGGTTCTAATAGTTACGGTTGTTTCCTCCATCGTCATTTCTACCAGACATACTATCTTTTTTGGTATGTTCATTTCACGCATTGCGTTTGCCATCTGCTTTCTATTAACTTTGCCGAAGGCCTGTTGAAAATCAATGAATAATAATTGTAAGTCGACGTTGTGTTCATGTCCCTTCTGCATTATTTGTTGTATAATATGGATCACATCTGTAGTTGATCTGCTCGCTGTGAATCCGTACTGATAGTCACCAATTATATTACTTGTGTATTTTATTAATCGCCTATGTATTAGAGTTGATAGGATTTTATATGCTGAGTTAAGGAGGGTAATTTCTCTATAGTTACGGCGGTCTTCCGGGTCTTCTTTCTTTTTTATCGTCACTATGACTCCCTCCTTTCATTTATCGTGTATCTTATGCCCGTATCTGTTTCACTAATTCAGAAATTCTCTCATGTAGTTATTCTGCATTCTTTATCAGTTCTCCATTTATTCTATCTTTGCCTGGTGATTTTCCATTTCTTATGTTGTTTATAACATGTTTAAATTCTGTATACGTTGTTACAATACAAAACTATCAGAAGATTTTGAAACAAAAACTGGGGTCAAACAAGGATGCTTACTGTCACCATTACTATTTATGATCACACTAGATGAAGCAATGAAGAATACAATAAAGGAAAAGAAGAGAGGTATTCAATGGACACTTACGGAAAGCCTAGAAGATTTAGAATTCGCAGATGATATCTGTATGTTGTCACATAAAAACAGCCACATGCAAGAGAAAGTAACGGACCTAGCAAATGAAACCAGAAAACTGGGCCTTAAAATCAATGTAAACAAAACCAAATCAATAACGCTAAATATAGGACGAGAAGAAGCTGTAAAGGTGGGTGAACAAAATATAGAATCGGTAAAAGAGTTCACGTACCCGGGGAGCGTGGTAGTCAAGGAGAATGGAGCTCAAAAAGATGTAATAAAAAGAATAAGGAAAGCGAGAAGTGTATTCCTGAGGCAGAACAAGATATGGAGAACAAAAAATATTAGAAAAAATACGAAGATAAAAATATTCAACGCCAGGGTCAAGCCAGTTCTACTTTACGGAGTAGGATCCTGGACCATAGCAGAGGACAACAGAAAGAAACTACAATTCATAAACAGATGCCTGAGGAACATACTAGGGATATACTGGCCAGAGAGGATCACGAACGAAGAGCTGTGGAAACTAACAAAGGAGGAAAAAATAGAGATACTGTTACGGGCCAATCGAGCTTTTTCGACGACCCGTAACCAGATAGATGGAAAACGGCCTACAGCTTAGCTCAGAGGAGTAGGAGGAGTTCGTGAAAATCGCTTATGGGAGAAAATCTTTAGTTGTGTACAGGGCGAGTCAAAACAAGTGGGCGCCACCTTCCAAATCCAGCTGATTGTAGGTCCTCGTGGAAGGCCGAGAAGCCAACAGCTTACGGGAATGGACCTTACCTTTATTGTGCCTTCTCCTATCTACTTAAGCTTACAAAATTCTTACACAAACAGATACAGTGTACACAAAAATAAAAGAGGCAGTAAATTTTAAAACACATACAATGAAATTATTGGGAACGACAGTACAACGAAAATGACAGACAAAAGTGATTTTATAATTCTAGATTACAACAGAGTACTTTGAACGTTCAAGAAAGGTGGAACTCGCCGCCCATGGCCAACAGTATTTAAAATCTTTTAATAATTCTGCTTGGTCAGTGGCGTCGAGTATAAAGGAATCTTACAATATAAACGAAATTACTTTAATTCTAGATTACAACAGAGTTTAATTAGGTCAAATTTTGCAAGTCGCACGTAAGTTCACCACATACAAAAACTAGTCTGTTTTTACCTTAACTTCCGGTGGAGGTAGGCACAATTCCGGAGAGTTGATGGGATGATGTTGAAAATCCACAAATACACCCCTGAAGACTTGATTGAATGAAGTCAACAAGGGCCCGAAACTTTGATGCGTTCAGCGCAGAGGGACGGGAACTGGTCTCGGAAATAAATCCGCCATACGGCGATCGGTCAATTAACAAGAAATTACCTTTATCGGGGTTGAATCCAGCGTTTCCTTTTAAATCCGGCAGTAGCCGATGGTCTGTTTAGTACCCCTTGGTAAAACAGCGAGACGAAACACACATAAGCCGCCCCTGCAGCACTCGATATATTTACGGCCCTTCCCTTAAGATGTAATTTGGGAAAAACCGGAGCCAGGAAAGGTTGAAGACTGACTGACGTAAAAACGCAACGGGAATCTGCACCTTTCCCCACAAAAATTGCACCATATTTCGAAACATTATGAAATGTTCTAGAACGAAAATGACCACGTGCGACCTTCGAGAGAAGTCCAAAAACAAATCCTAAATGCTAGCACTGTTTAACAAAGGAATTCCCAGATATCCCGTCTGATCGGCGAAAAATATCTTACAAAGAAAAAAAACTTGAACAATTCTGGGACTAATTTGGTCATAAATTATTTCTGAAAGGAAAAAAAATACTAACGAAACTGTTAACAACACACAATCTTAGAAAAACGCAACATAGCAAAAACGGTAACCTGAAATAAGACTGCAATTAAAATAATGTTATTAATTCTTACGGAGCGGCAAACAAATTACGGAATTAATTCCTATACAGCGGCAAATTTTAAAAAAGCATAACAATACAAATCAAAAAACAGAAATTGAGATGGTTAGGCCACACCCTAAGAAAAAGAAAGAAGAAATTCAAAAGAGAGTATTTCAATGGAACCCACAAGGAGGAAGAAAGAAAGGGCAACCAAAAGAGACGTGGAGGAGATGCCTACAAAGAGAAACAAATATGCCCTTGACACAAATGAGACAACTAGCACAAGATAGACAGCAATGGAAACATTTTATTTCCACCCTATATCCTGAGAAGGAATCATGGGACCTAATAATAATAATAATAATAAATACATTGGTTCTGCCATTTCAGTTTCATTATCCTCAATTTTATCTTCCTGTCGTTGGTCTTCTTCAGTTTCTAGTCGCACATTTAATAGTTTCTGGAAGTAGTTCTTCCATATTTTCTTTATGCTTGCTTGGCTGTCTTCCGTTTTTCCTTGCTTGTTCTCAGTGTTGGGTAGTAACTAAGTAAAAGTAACTCGTTACTAGTAACTAGTTACTTTTCAGTAACTTAATTACTTTTGTGTTTTCAGTAATTGTAACTATAACACGTTACAATTATTTAGTAACTTTAGTAACTGAATGTGACAAGTTACATTTTCATGCTACAAATGTAAAATATTTTAAAATGTTCGGTTTTTAATGCCTAGTATTTAAGAAAGTATATCTGAAGCTGAAAAATTTGTTGAAATTTGGAATGCTTTAGTATGCAAATGCTAATACCGAACACAGGAATACCTTCTTGTACTTAGTCGATAATAAAAAATATTTGATGGATCCTATTTGGGTGGTGACAACTTTTTCCAGTAATCTTTAATCCTTTAACAACTCTGAGCAGGTATGCGGATTACTGGGAAGTACATTCCTAACGCCTGTGCGTAGGTTGGGGGTGTCTAATTCAGACGAAAATACATTCACCATCTCTATATTTCAATAATAACGAAAAATAAAATAGAATCCTTGGAAAATCCCAAAAACATCATTGAACCAGCTCCTCTAAGCCTGTTCCTTCCCCCACGTATAGAATATTTGCTAATAAACAATTGCTTATAAATGCGTGTTTCTGTTGATATTAAGTTGGTAGTAATTGCATGTACATTAGCAGCATCTCGTAAAAAAAGGTAACTTAGTAACTTATTCAAGTTACCTTTATAATTCTGTAACTTAGTAACTTACTTAGTTAATTTTTTGCCGAGTAACTGATTAACTTACTTAGTTACTTTCTTAGAGTAACTTACCCAACACTGCAGTTGTTCTTCATTTCTCTTGCCCTAACTTTGTTTCCTTGATTTTGGTCGCTTATCTTTATATAAAAGCTTTACGTATTGTTGTTTCTGCTGTTTTCTTCTATTTCTTCCATCTTTTCCTTAAGTCAGTCGTTCTTTTTTTGTTTATATGTCCTTCTTGCTTCTTTTCTATGTTCTATGTCTTCCTGCTTCCGTGTTCTTAACCACTTTTAGTCTTGCTTCCCTTTTTTGCTCGCATATTTCCTCACACTCGTTGCCAAACCATTTCTTCCATCTTTTCTTCTCTTTGTATCCAAATATTCGCTCTGCACTTGCTGGTATGCCTTGGCTTCTGTTGCACCATTCTTGGTTAATATCTTTTTCTTTTTGTCTCTTTTCTATTACTCGGTGTACTTCGTTTACATAATTTTCTCTTATATTGACCTTGTTCAGCTTTTCAATTGCTAGTTTCCGGTTTGTCTTCTTTGTTACATCTTGTCGTGGGCTCTTTTGTTTTAGGCATGTGACCACCAGGTAGTGGTCTGAATCTGAATTTGCCCCTCTATACGTCCTTACATCTCTTATCGCCTGCTCTCTGTTTCTTTTTACTAGTACATGGTCAATTTGGTTTCCTTCATCTGAGTCTCCCCCTGGCCATTTCCATGTTATTTTGTGCTTAAACCTCTTGCTGCTAATTACTAAATCCAATGTTGCTGCGGGATTGGATGGTCTATTTCCGCTATCACTAGTGTAGTCGTGTATTGTTTATTTCCCTGCCACTTTACTTATATATCAAGTATCACATCAATACCCTCACTATGTGTGAGGTGGCCTTTTTAGATGTCAGGGACCACATGTTTCGTAATACTCTTTAAAGTGAGTTTCATTTCAGCTAAGTTAGTCTAGTTTAACCTACGTTAAGTTGACTTACAATGGCATAGATTAGACAACATAAATTAACCCAAGTTAACCTTAATTAGGGTAATCTAGTTTAAGTTAGGTTGCATAATCTGATTTATTTATGTTGGCTAAGATTACCTTTTTTTTTGAGTGGGTTAGATTAGTTAGTCTTATTCAAATTAGGTTAGATCTTTCAGTTTATGAAGAATTTTAAATCAAAATGACGTACGAAATAAGTCTTAAACAACTTTATACGACAGTATATTAGGTGGGCTTAAGTTAGATTAACATGGGTCATACAGTTTGTGAAGGAGTTAAAATCAAAATAACTCAGTAAATAAACCATGCTAATATGACTTTGACATGCGTACTGAAATATTTTTTTTTTTGGATTAAGGTTGATGGCTGAAGATGAAGAAGGTTACCGGAAACTTATTGATCAAAAGAAAGATAAACGTCTTGCATTTCTACTTTCACAGACCGATGAGTATATTAGCAACCTCACCGAAATGGTTAAACAGCATAAATTGGAGCAACGCCGCAAGCAGGTGGAAGAAGAGAAACGTAAACGAGTATGTTATTAAGTTACCATAGTTTTTGAGTTGCATTTCTAATATTATAAATGTTAATCCAGAGAAGAAAAAAGAAGCAAAGTGCTGAAGGTAACATGGAACTGGATGATGATGGTTCTCAGGGCTCCGACAAACCTGTAACAGTCATTGAACCGGGCACTGGTAAAGTGTTGAGTGGAGAGGAAGCCCCCTTGCTCAGTCAACTTCACCAGTGGTTAGAAATGCACCCAGGGTGGGAAGTTGCGGAAACGGATGATGATGATTCAGATGATGATCAGGATGGTAAGACTATATTCCGTGGTAAATTACAATTTTGTTGGATTAAAAATGAGTCTCAAATTTTCTTCAACATATGTCTATGCATTAGTATCTGGTGACTATAGCTTTCTCCAACTTAATCTACTTTGCGGTGTAATATGTCACATTTCATGTATAACAAGGTGTTGAAACTCCAGACATGAGGTCAAGTGGTCAAAAATCCGAAGAAGATAAAGCAAAGGAGGTTATTAAGAAAGCCAAGTGTGAAGACGATGAATATAAAAATGGTAAAGAAGAACAGACTTACTACAGGTATGGTGTAATATTTAAATATTATATGTTATTATTAATCTTATATTATAGAGTTTTAAAAGCTATACGTTTTCCGGTGTTATAGGTTCAAGTTCAACAAACAAAAATATAAATAGGGCAAACAGTAGGACATTGACTAATTAAATTTTCAAGCTTAACTGGGACATTTTTTTTATTCACTTTTGAAGGTTGTGGGACACTTGAGAATCGTTTTAAGTAAAACAATATTATTTGAAATTATTTTCAACTTTTTTGCTGTTTAACTGATACACACTGTATATAATGTATATTAGTAACATTTATTACTTTGAATGTAAAAATATACAGGGTGAGTCTGTGATGACAAAACAGCTTGATATTTCAATTACTGGAAATATTAAAATAGTTATTTTTGGGCGGATTGCAATAGACAGTGCCCACTAATTAAAGACCAATTCAATAATGTTTTTAGCTTTTCCACTAAGATTAAAAAAATTAAAACTTTTATTGTTGATCATCGTTTTCTGAAAACCATCATTTTAACAATACTTCTAAAAAATTTAACAAAAATGTTATATGTGAATTTGATCTACCAGTTCAAATTAGTGTGGGGTCATTCCATATCAACCCAACTAATGTTTGAACCTTTATATCACTGATTTTATTGAAATTAGTGGGTAAGTGTTAGTATATGGAGACATGTAAAGTACAAATTTTGGGGCTTGAAATATTTAGGGCTTCGCAGTTATACGCTGTCAAATTTGGACCATTTTCCCCATAAACCTGCAGTTTCAAGTTTAAATAAATGTACATATTTTGTGATCATTGTTTAAATGATGATATACCGGGTGGCCACGAGCCTAGGGCCATGCTTATATCTCTTTCAATTATGAACCGATTTAGACGAAATTTGGTACAAGGATATTAGACCTAATTTCGGATGGACATGCAAATATAGTCAAAATGACCAACTTCCGGTTTCACCGGGAGTACGTTTACCTTTGATTTTTTAAATGCATCGCCCAGTATATTTTATGTTTTTCGGAATCTACCACTCAAATTACATAAAACAGCGTTGCCAAATTTGCATTTTTCTCAAGGAATTTTTCTTTCTTTCAAATTTATTTTTTACCGTAGAAGGCCGTGATTTGGGAAAAATTTGTTCCAGTTGATTCTAGTAACTCATATTAATAGTGCTTTCATCAATTAAATCTATAACAAATGCCCCATGAAACATAAAATTTGCCAAACGTGTTTTTTTAAGAAAATATCATTTTTTTAAATGATACGTACTCAGGGCCATAATGCCATTAAATAGCAAATTTAATTACCAATCTAACGATATCCATCATGCACCACTTCATCTTTGTCTAAAACTGAAAAATATTTATTTACTAAATTGTAAAATATGTAATACTCTGTTTAGTTTGATAAAATAATAGTAGCCACGGAAAACAAAAGGTGTCTATTGTCATGACAACATTAAAATAAATTATAAAGTTTTAACTGTCATCTCATTTTGATAGTGCATTTAACAGTTTCATCCCAAATGGAACATAATAACCACAATCGTTATTCTCGAAACGAACAAATCGATATATTAATATACGGTGAATGTCATAAAAACGCTATTAATGCAAGTGTGCTGTACGCTGCTCGTTTTCCTTTAAGGCGGCATCCACCAAGAACTTATTTTAGAAAATTGGAAATAATACTAAGAAAAGAACCAGCTAAGCAAAACCACAACGATTTTATCGTCACGGAAGAGGCAGAAATTAACGTATTGGCCTATGTTCAATTTTCTCCATCAGCCTCACTGCGAGAATTAGAAAACGAGTGCAACGTGAGCAAGGAAAGTGCCAGAAAAATATTTAAAAAAAACATAAATATCGCTCCTATAAATATTATTTACATCAACATTTATATGAAAACGACTCAGAAAGAAGACTAGAATATTGTCATTGGTTATTACATAATCAAGACTTAAATAATGCTTTTGTTTCAAAGATACTGTTTTCAGATGAGTCTAGATTTATGAACAATGATATGTTCAACAGAAACAATACAAGACAGTGGGCTCAAGAAAATCCTAGATTGTTGAGAAAAGGTAATTTCCAAGAAAGATTTGGATTCAACATCTGGGTAGGAATTATAGGGACAAGAATTATTGGACGTATTTTCTTCGACGGATCGTTAACAGGCCCAAGATATCTTGAATTTTTGGAAAATGAAATCGAAAATGATGTAAATAATTTACCCCCGAACATCAGTGAAAACATGTTCGTTCAGCAGAATGGGGCAGGACCTCATAATGCGGTCACTGTTCGGCAGTACCTGGATGACACTTATGGACAGAGATGGATTGGAGCAAATGGTCCAATTAGGTGGCCAGCGAGATCACCTGATCTGACTCCTGTAGATTTTTATGTATGGGGTCATATTAAGAATAAAGTTTACTCCAGACCACCCACTACTTTAGACGACTTCAGGGCCAGAGTACAACGTGCATATCAAGAAATTCCTGAAAACCAGCTAAGAAACGTTATGAGGTGCACGACAGATAGGGCTAGATTATGTGTTAGGGAAAATGGACTACAATTTGAACATATCATTGGATATTAATTTAAATAATTGATTGTTGTAACTTTTTATTTTTTTTTAAATGATGTTCTACTCAAAATATTGTTTCTAAATAAAATTTTAAATACATAGGTAGGTACTTTTTAAATTAGTTTATGCAACTTGCAAATCTGAATAGTTTACGAGAGATGACATCAGAAAATTTAATTTCTTGGCTTACTATGTTTTTCAATAAGTGCACGTTACTTATTACATGAAAGTAAGCACTTTACAAATAATAAATATTTTTCAGTGTTAAACAAAGATGAAGTGGCGCATGATGGATATCGTTAGATTGGTAATTAAATTTGCTATTTAATGACTTTATGGTCCTTAGTAGGTGCCATTTAAAAAAATGATATTTTCTTAAAAAAACACGTTTGGCAAATTTTATGCTTTCATGGGGCATTTGTTATTGATTTAATTGATGAAAGCACTATTAATATGAGTTACTAGAATCAACTGGAACAAATTTTTCCCATATCACGGCCTTCTACGGTAAAAAATAAATTTGAAAAAAAGAAAAATGCAAATTTGGCAACGCTGTTTTATGTAATTTGAGTGGTAGATTCCGAAAAACATAAAATATACTGGGCGATGCATTTAAAAAATCAAAGGTAAATGCACTTCCGGTGAAACCAGAAGTCGGCCATTTTGACTATATTTGCATGTCCATCCGAAATTAGGTCTAATATCCTTGCACCAAATTTCGTCTAAATCGGTTCATAATTGAAAGAGATATAAGCCCTAGGCTCGTGGCCACCCGGTATACGTTATTTTAAAGAATTTGAAATGCGCTTTCATTTGATATATAACTTGCCCAAGTTTGTTTGTTATATTCATACAAAACATACGCCTACTTGACCAAAAACTTTTTTGCATTTTGTCAAAAATTGGCGTAATTTTAATTAAAAAAAATGTGTTTGCCGACTATAACCCTTCATAATTGTGGAAAGTTTTATATGGGATCTCAATGGGAACCTAGTCAAAATTAATATTTTCCATCGGCGGCTCTGCTGATATTGCCAATTTTCCTTGAAACAAAGAAAAATCGCAGGTTATTATGATGGAAACACAATCTGACTTTGAATTGGCTCCTACAAGTAATAATTTAGTAATTTGGCATAATTTTAATCATCACAAAAAAGAACTACTTAAAAATATTTGCAAACACAACTAACATTAATAATAAAAAGAAAAATAACTATTTCTAGAGATTTATATAATGATAAAGATAACAGAAACTTTTATTTACGAATATTTATAATAACAACTAATCAATTAGATATGTAAAAACTTTTATTCTAAGATCTCAATGTGAAAACAGTTGCCGTTGGAGGCGTAAATTAATTTACGAGTTCCGTTTAAAACAAAAAAAAAACATAGGTCGGCTACTTTACACCCAATAGTAAAGTGCGTATTCAAAAAAAGACGAAAAGTTAGAACATGTAAGTTTTGTTTTTTATAGGAATGTTTGAAACATTGACACTGTGGCCACACATTTATTCTAAAAATATCTTATTTGAAGTCTTTCACAATATTCTCTTATACCCAATTAAATGAAAATTATTACTTCACGAAACAGATTAGCAGCCTAGTATAAAAATTAATTACATTTTCTTAATATATGTCTTCATGAGCAAGACTTTGGATGATAGCACATGAAAAAGTCTTCAATGAGCATATGAAAACCAAACGACCACTCCAAAAGATTTGTTCAAATTATCCGAAAAAACCTTAGGAGTGTTCACATTTTAAATATTACTAGTACAGAATATAAAGAAGAAAAAATATTACTTTCCACGATTATAAAGGGTTCCACCGATTTTCGACAAAAACGTTTCTGATCAAGTAGGCGTATGTTTGGTATGATTATAACAAAATAACTTGGGCAAATTATATACCAAATGAAAGCACATTTCATATACTTTTAAATAATGTATATATCATCATTTAAACCAGCGTTACTCAAAGTGTGCTCCGCGGAGCCCCGGTGCTCCGCAAAGCCTCCGGTAGGGCTCCGCCGGCAGCAATAATAAAATGAATACATGTATTAAAGTGGAACCTATAAGAATAAAGTTACCTAAGATAAAAATAAACTACCAAAACGAAACGCCTACTTATAGGTTTTACGGGTACATATACGTAAATTTAATATATTGTTAAGTAAGCGACCGGCCTATTACATGGAAATGTTACACATACGCCACCATTCGCTCCCGGACTATAAGCAATCGAATGACCTCGGTTCGTCGCGCCGCTTCTCGTTGACGCGTAGTTCGGAGAAAATCGTCTGGCTGCGCGAAGTTTCTGGGGAATTCGAGATGATTCGATGGTTGTATAATATAAAAGGAGGATTGTTTGGCGCGGAGAATTAATTAATCAAGCAACGTACCGCAAAATTTACTCGCACCACTCTCAGTATTTTAGTTCGCTTGTGTTGTTCGTAGTGGTTGTAAAGTCTTGTATTTCGTGCGCGAAGAGATTCTATTTGTCACAAAATTAGCCAAATCAAATTAGTGTTAAAGAAGAATAGAGCGTTGGCTTAAAGGTGTTGCAATAAAAATAAAATCATCCACAGAGGGTTCACAAGTGGTTCGCTTGGATGATGTGTCAAATTCAAATCAATGTGATATGACGGCGTCAAGTTCTAGTTCTATGGTTTCAAGTTCAAGTAGTAAAACTTCTAATGACACACTAAAGGCGAAAAAACGAAAGTATGACGAATCATACATTAATCTCGGATTTGTTGATTCCAACGGCTCACCTCTCTGTATGTTGTGCAGCAAACTCCTTCCTAATAGTCCGATGGTACCTGCTAAGATGCGCCGACATTTAGAAACTGTGCATCCCGACTTCAAAGACAAGAGTAAAGAATTTTTTGTACGTAAAAAAGAACAATTATTAAGAAGCCAAAAAACTATGACGTATGCGACTCAGACTGTGAATGAAAAGGCCACGGAGGCGTCGTATTTGGTTAGTTACCGCATTGCCCAAGCAGGAGAAGCGCACACTATCGCTGAAAAGTTAATAAAACCATGTGTGGTAGACATAACACAATGTATGACCGACGAAAAATCTGCAAAGTATCTTTCTACAGTGCCGCTTTCGAACGATACAGTTTCGCGCCGGATTGGGGATCTCGCAGGATACATAAAACAAGAACTGGTTGCACGGCTTCAAAATAACAAATTCGTCTTGCAAATGGATGAGTCGACTGATGTTGCTGGACTGGCCATCTTGCTAGTAATTGTGCGATATCCATATAAACATTCACTCGAAGAAGACTTGCTTATGTGCTCATCGCTGCCTACTAACACAACCGGAGAAGAAATTTTTAACACGATTAACATATTTTTTGAAGAAAACCAACTCGATTGGAATGATTGCATCGATATTTGTACCGATGGAGCCAAGGCAATGACAGGTAGAACAGCAGGAGCAGTATCACGAATAAAAATGAAAGCGCCAAATTGTAGTTCCAGCCATTGCATCCTGCATAGACAATCACTCGCGGTTAAGAAAATGCCGCCAAATCTAAAATTGGTTCTTGATGAGGCGGTAAAAATAATTAATTTTGTCAAGTCACGTCCACTGCAATCCCGATTGTTCTCAATATTATGTGAAGATTATGGTAGCAATCATAAAACACTACTGCTCCATACTGAAGTGAGATGGTTGTCTCGGGGTAAAACTTTGACAAGGCTTTTTGAACTAAGAACAGAATTACAAGCTTTTCTTACAGATATTCCTTTTAATTTAAATTTAAAAGACCGTTTGTCCGATAAAAGCTGGTTATTTAGACTAGCATTTTTAGCAGACATGTTTGGAAAACTTAACGAATTAAACCTGTCACTACAAGGAAAACAGACAACAGTTTTCAATGCTAACAACAAGATAACCGCCTTTAAAAGAAAATTAGATTTTTGGATTACTTGTTTTGGTAAGAGAGAAACAGAAAGCTTTTCATTGCTAAGTGAGTTCCTTAGTCACCTTAGTCTTAGTGATACAGAAATATTTCAAAATGAAACATTTGTTGAATTGGTGCAATATCTCAATGATCTGCGAGCGACTTTTAAATCTTACTTTCCTGAAGAACAGAATACGAAACTGAAAATAAACTCATGGATTCAAAACCCTTTTTCATCCAATTTGCAGAAGCCTGAAAATATGTCAAATCAGATCTATGAATCATTTTTAGAAATGACATCAGAGACAAGCATGGAATCATTGTTCAAAACAATTTCACTGAATAATTTTTGGTGCAGGGTTCGTGATGAATATCCACAACTTGCCACAGAGACTTTGAATGTTCTTCTGCCGTTCCCAACAACGTACTTGTGTGAAACGGGATTTTCAGCATATACAGCTACAAAAACAAAATACCGCAATAGACTGGATGCCGAACCAGACATGAGAATTCAACTTTCTTCTATCAAGCCTGACATTACCCAGTTGATGAGGAATAAAAAACAATTTCATGCCTCCTATTAAATGAACTTAGTTTTATCATTTGCTTACTAACTTACTACTTACTCAGTAAGTCTTACTGTATCTACCTTTTTTTGTATGATTATTAATAAACAATACACATATAACTGGTTTTGCTTTTAGTTTAGGACTCCGTTAAAAATTTAGTTTTTTAAAAGGGTTCCGTCGCCAAAAAAGTTTGAGAACCGCTGATTTAAACAATTACCACAAAATATGTACATTTATTTAAACTAGAAACTGCACTTTTACATGTCTCTATATACTAACACTTATCCGTTAATTTCATTAAAATCGGTGATGTGAAGATTCAAACATAAGTTGACTTGATATGGAATGACCCTGTGATATTAACATAAAATGGAAAATGAAATAAAAGTAAATTCCATTGTAGCTACATATCAGAAAAACAAAGTTTCCTCGATATTGTTTTTGCAGATACCTTTATACAAGCTATTTCCCGTTCACAAATTAGTTTGTGTCTCAACGGAACAACAAGGTTCTAATGACTACAATCGCTAACAGTTGACACCAGTTAATTTATAAATGGGAAATGACTTGTATAAAGGAATCTGCAAAAAACGGCTGTTAAAATAATATGAATGTGTTCAAAAACCGTTATCTTTTTAATCATACTTTGGTGCTTTTTTAATCATACTTTGCTGCTTTTTTAAATGTAGCGGTCTATATGTTTTATTTATCACATGCTTGCTCTTCTGCAATACTTTGAATGTCAGATGTCAAACATATTTAAATATCCATTCAGAAACATCATGTCCCACAGAAAAGGAGCAGCAAAGAATTTTCTACTTCTAATAAAAACCATCTGCATCCACACAATCATTTATGACCCATTAGTCACTCTTGAAAAAAATTAAGTGCTGATTTTACACTTTCAGTATTGCCCACACTGTACATGAAATGGTATCGGAACAAGCTTCAATCATGGTAAATGGTCTACTCAAAGAATATCAAACAAAAGGGCTGGAGTGGTTGGTTTCGTTATTCAACAACAACCTCAATGGTATCTTAGCTGATGAGATGGGTCTCGGAAAAACCATTCAAACTATTGGCCTCATCACGTATTTGATGGAAAAGAAGAAAGTTAACGGACCGTATTTGATTATTGTACCATTATCGTATGTTTCAAAACATTGTCGTAAATAAGGAAAAATTACATTGTATCTGTTGCTTTTTTTAGAACCTTGTCGAATTGGGTTTTGGAGTTTGAAAAATGGGCCCCATCTGTTGTGGTTGTCTCATACAAAGGATCTCCTGCAGGACGTCGAGCTATTCAAAGCCAAATGCGCTCTACAAAGTTTAATGTTCTGCTCACCACCTACGAATATATTATCAAAGATAAAGGCGTGCTCGCTAAAGTAATTACTTTCATTTCATTCATTTCTTGCAGTCTTAATTCTTACTCTTTTTTTAATAATGTGCAGGTTCAGTGGAAATATATGATAATTGATGAAGGTCATCGTATGAAAAATCACCATTGCAAATTGACCCAAGTTTTAAACACCCACTACATAGCTCCACATAGGTTGCTGCTAACAGGAACACCTTTACAAAATAAACTACCAGAATTGTGGGCTTTGCTAAACTTCCTTTTACCTTCAATTTTCAAAAGTTGTTCTACTTTCGAGCAATGGTTTAATGCTCCGTTTGCCACCACTGGAGAAAAGGTATGAGTTGCGTTTGTATTATGGTTTATGTTTACTCCAGATCCTACCAATGATTTATTTTAGTTTATTGTTTAGTGCAGTTGAAAGATACTTTGCTAGTGATAGCTGTCTTACTTTTTTTTAACAGCCCGTGACGTCCTGTTGTTGGGCAATACAGGGGTCTTGATCTACTCTTCCATAGTGATCAATCCTTGTGGGAGAATTTAGTTTTTATAAGTAAATAAAAATTTTAAAATATCCCATAACATGTTTTTGCTTAATTAAATATCTGGAAGGCACTTGACTTTTTAAATTATCTTTTAAAGAATTCCCTTTTGTTTATAAATAACTCTAGATATTAGTTTTATTTGGGAATGTGTTTTTTTAGAACAAAATTAAATATATTCTTGAAATATTACTCTTATTAATCACAGATTGTAAGGGATAACTTTGCTAAAACATACAGTTCCTCCTTATAATTAATTTATATTGATTAATACACGCCTATTCTAACTGCCAATGCGATTTCCTCAATTTCTTCACCCGTCAGGACGCGCACCATTCAGTGAAACGTATGAACGCTCGCTGGGTAATTTTGACCCATTCTTAAATTCTGATAGATATACGTGAAATGTCGATATTTGAATAATATATGTATTATTATTGTTAATAAAACATTGTAGAACATCCGAACACAAGTCGTTTGGGAACAAAACTCTTAAATATAAATTACTAAATAATCAAAATAAAACATTTTAACAGAATTACATTGAGAACAACTTGGATATTAATCACTTGCTTCTTCTTTTTCTTCCACTTGTAAATCTAAGACGTTCTTGCATTTTTGGTAACAATCTGGGCAAGAAGGAGTAATGCGTTGCTTACAAATTAACTTAATTGCACAACTCACAACAAGTAGTTGTTTTACAGTCCTTTTTATTTCCGCAGTCTTCACATCTACCACGCTGCAGTCTTGGTCGTTTTACTGGGGTTCACTAACATTATAATAATAATAATAATATTTATTGATCCATTACAGTTTCAGCACAGCATAGGACATGTCAAAAACAAGTGATGCATAAGGCATATTAATTATGATCGACTACTGTATGGTAAAAATCATTTACACTATAAAGAGTACATTCAGTCATTATATATTTTAATTTTGATTTAAATTGTAATAGGGGTAATGATCTGATTTGTTGGGGGAGGTAGTTGAACAGCCGAAGTCCATCCAATTTCCTGCTGGTCTTTAATAATCTGTGGGTTGGTATTACCAGGTCATCCTTCTTTCTTGTGTTGTAAGTGTGGTAGTTGCAATTTGTTGGTAGACCCATAAGCTTTGCTGTGGTGCCACATAAGAGCTGGTATACAATAATGGAGTATAAGGTCATTATCCTATATTTCATGAAAAGAGGTTTACAGGAAACTAAACTAGAGTTTATATTTGCTATGCTTCTTACGGCCTGTTTTTGTAGAACAAATATCCTTTGCAGATCTGTTTGTGTTGCAGTGCACCATGATACTGTACCATATAGTAACAAGCTGTGGAACAGAGCATGATAGGTTGATAGCGCTGCTGGCTCATTAATAGATTTTCTTATTCTTCTTATAGCATATACTGTTTTTGCTAATTTTGTTGTCAAGTAGTCTATTTGTGGTGTCCACTGTAATTGAGGATCAAGAAATACACCTAAATATTTCACTGGTTCGTTTTCAACATCCTGTGGATGTCCAAAGTTTAGTATAACTGTTTTGTCCTTGTTCAGGACGAGATCATTGGCTCCAAACCATAGTTCAGCTTGTTTAGTTATTATTTCTTTAGTTTCCGTGCAGTTGTTAGTTAGGGATCTGGAAATGAAGACTGTGTCGTCCGCAAATTGGATAGTTGTGGCACTTATGTTGTCTGGGAGATCGTTTATACTTAGAAGGAAGAACAGGGGGCCGAGTATGGAGCCCTGGGGTACTCCCCTACTTGCTGGTTCAGGTTCACTGAGTTGATTATTATGAAAAACTCTTTGATGGCGATCTCTGAGGTAGGAACTAACAAGTTGGTGAGAAATTCCTCTAAATCCATAGTTGTGGATCTTCGTTAATAATATGTCATGTGAGATGCAATCGAAGGCCTTACTAAGGTCAACAAAAATTCCCACACTGGCGTACCGGTTTTCTTGTGCATCCTGCACATGCTTGACTATTTCTTCTATTGCATCTTCTATTGCTTTTTCAAAGATCTTACATATTGTTGGTAGGATAGCTATGGGCCGGTAGTTAGTTTTCAATTGGGGATCGCCTTTTTTATAGATCGGTATGATGTTGGCTTCCTTCAGTTTATGGGGAAATATTCCCTCGGTAAGCGTCATATTGATGATATTGGCCAAGGGCCTAGCTAGCTCATTTGCTACGGGTTTTATCATTTTAACGTTCATACCATATATATCCTCGCTCGAGGTACTTCTCAAATTGGTGATTATAGATAGGATGTCCGTTTCTGTAACCGGCGTTAAAAATAATGTTTTGCAGGTCGCTTTAGAGTTTCTGAACTGTTCATACTCTTTCTCCGACTTGCTTATCCCCTTTAATATTTGTTCACTAACCTTAGCGAAAAACTCATTGAAGTCACAGGCGCTGATTGCATCACCGTCCGGACTAGGCTTGGATTTCCTATTTGTTATGGCGTTTACAATTTGCCACAAAGTTTTTTGTTTGTCTTCTGCATGAGCTATCTTGCTGTTGTAGAATTCTTGTTTGACTGATTCAACAAGTGTTCGGTACGTTTTTTTAAGGTTAATGTAACTGTGATTAATTCTTGCGTCGCCTGTGAATTTTGCCATATCATGCACTAGTCCAAGCTTTTGCTTCATCTGGTGTATTTCAGGTGTCAGCCAGGGAACTTCAGGTCTCTTCGATTTGTGTGTAAATTTTTTATACGGAAAGCAGTGGTCATAGTAGTGCTGTAATAAGAGATGGAAATTTTCGTATTTTAGATCAACTGTGCTGCCTTCATATACCGCGTCCCAATTTTCACTTTGCAGTAGGGTTTTGAATTGGTTTTTATTGGCAGAGGTATATCGTCTTTTGTATTCCTGCTTATCACTAGGATCTGTTTCTTCAGTGGTTATTTTCAGGAGCTGAGCCTCGTGATCAGAAAAGTGGGTGGTAATGATGTTTGCCCAGTAGATTGGAGAATTGGTAAAAATATTATCCACGGTTGACTTTTTGTCACCTGAGATCCTCGTGAAGCCGCAGATTGTTTTAGTTAGGCCATGACTGGTCATTAGATTAGTGAAAGTGTTTGCAGCTCTGGAATTTTCCTCAAAGCGGACACTGAAGTCGCCACCTAGGACGTGTGTTGAGTGGGGGTATCTATTAGTCACATAAGTGAGTGCATCCGACTGTATTTGGCACATAGTGTCAAAATCTTCATGTTCACTTGACCGATAAAAGCCAATTACCACTAGTTTCTTTGACTTTACATGAATCGCCGTAACTTCTGCAGCACGTTCGATTGCTGTGGTATTAATTTGTTTTATTTGGACAGCTTTGATGCAGTTTCTAGCGAAAATACAAACTCCTCCGTGGATAGAATGTTTTCTAGTATAGCACGATGCCATGTGGTATCCAGATGGATTAAATAATTCGCTTTCTTCTTGCAGTAGCCAATGTTCAGTACATATAAATATATCGATAGGATGTAATTCCTCTAATAATGTCTCAATAATGCTTACTTTATTTTTGATGCATTGTAAGTTATGGTGTAATATATTTACGGGTTGAGTTGTTGTTGCCGATGGAAGCTTGATAGTAACTGTATCCAGGGATTTTTCCAGTTCACTAGTGGGTCTTAGTCTGTGCTTTGGTGAGCTGGAGTTTGCTATAAAAAATGTCTACCCCTGTTAAAGTTGAATCTTGTGTGGGCTACGCCTTGTGGCCAAAAACTGCTATTGTATACCTGATCCATTACTGCTGGATTGAGACCTATCATGAAGCATTTATTGTCTTTGATGGGTGTTTTTGTTGCTAGGGGTTTAACTACTGCGTTTTCTACTGTTGATTGCAGTTTATCTATTAGGTATTGTTGCACTATTTCCTCCGTTACATGGTTCTTGACATGAGATATGAATAGCCATATTTTTTTATTTGGGTTCCCCGTTTTCTCGCGGCCAGCAAAACCAACGGTTTTTTCGGCTTCTGACACCTCAGCCTTGCCAATTGGTATTTTTCTAGCACTTTTGCGCTTGTTCGTGACCACTTGGAATTTATCTTCTTTATTTGGATGGCCCAAAGAGTCGATATTTTCATTACGATCTGAAAAGTTGTGTTGTTTTTGTTGACTATGAGCATCTGCATGATGAGTAATCTCATTAGTATTTGGCCCATTTCTATTATTGTTGTTGTTAGAAGTCTGCGGAGTTGCTTGTGCATCTGTTTGTATCGCGTAGGTTTTTGTTACGGTGTCGGATTGCTTGCTTATGTTGTCGGCACGAGGATATGTTGATAGTGCTGATCGTGGTTTAATACTGGTTGTAACCTTGGGCGTGGCTAATTTTTCTTCCAGATATCTCACTTTATCAACTAGTAGGCTGTTATTTTCCATAAGGATGGCATTTTTTTCCTGCATTTCTCTAAGGAGTTTTTGTAAAAGTGCGTTTTCTTTTTCAAGTGCTTCGTTTTTTAATTTTCCTAGTAATTGTATGTATACTTCCTGATCTTTCACCTTCGCGATCGCCGTAGGTTTCTCGCTGGGGGAACAATTTCCATGCTGAGTTTCTAGACAGCTTGGATGAAAGGATTTATTGCATTTTTCGCAAACTTTGGATTTAGTTACGGCCTTATGGCAGTAATCACACACTATTTTTAATTCACTCTCACTTCTTCGCCACCTCTTCAGAACTATGCGTCGAGTTAGACGCCATCTTTCCATCATTATCAGTATACAATCTTAATCTGGCTTTTAGTTCAGGTCTCAAATTCTCAAAAGTTTCTCTATAGTTCTGCTGTTCTTTTATGAGACCTACAGAAATTTTCTTTAGAAAATTTCTACGCAATTCTTTTGTGGATGGGTTATTTGCTTGGTATATGACCCAAGAATTTATAGCAGCTATATCCAAAAACCCAAAAAACACTGTCAATGGCCATCTAAAGGATTTTCTTGGAACAGAATAATTTCCACAAAGTTCATCAACAGTATCGACCCCTCCCTTGGTGCTGTTGTAGTAAGAAATCATTTCTGGTTTTTGTTTTCAGCCGATTCATCAATAGTAGCATCATGTGCATGCTGGAAACAAGCAATACAATTTTATTTTTCTTGGGTGTATAGGACAAACTTGTAATGCCACTTGCAAATCCAAAAGTAGTAGAGCATAAATTTCGGTTTCTCGTAACCAAAAATTCTTGTGATTATCTAATAAATCTTTCACTAAAGGGACACTTATAAACCAATTGTCCATCGTCAGATTCCTACCTGTATTATCGATGGTTGTTATAAGCCGTTTCACTATACAGGATGGAGTGTTTTCAACTCTATACGGACTTTCGCGCTGCTGTCCACAGTAAATTTCAAAATCTGCAATGTACCAAGTTATTGAGTCTGCCAGCAGGAATATCTTTATCCCATATCTTGCAGGCTTGCTTTAGATGTATTGACGAAAGGC
This sequence comes from Limonius californicus, assembly GCA_014611495.1. Lineage (NCBI taxonomy): Eukaryota > Metazoa > Arthropoda > Insecta > Coleoptera > Elateridae > Limonius > Limonius californicus. The sequence continues at coordinate 4,717 of JABXWE010000333.1, read as the reverse complement.
ACATCTTCCTCTAAAGGGCTCCGGTTTTTCATCAATTGTGACGTACTGTAATTTTTCTGTAAGATTCTCTGGAATATATCTGATACTTCCCTAATAGGAGCTAGTTTGTCACTTTCTCTTCTTGTAGTTCTATCACGAATATCATCAAAACGAAGACATAGAAGTAAGAGTAGAAATCTTTTTCGAGATATAGTTGCTATAAACAAATCAATACCAGTTCCATCTGTAGCCCACAAATCTCTTGTATTTAGTCTGGAAGACTTGAGTACCCCTGCATAGTACAAAAGACCAACAAACTTTTTATTTCTGCTTTGTTTGTTGCAAGAGCGTCTCTTCCCTTGAGAACTTTTGTTTAATATTATCAAGATATATGTTTGTATGTTTTACTACCAAATCAAGTAGATTGTCTGTTATAAAACAATTCCATGCATCGATAGGTGTATTGGCATGTCAACCTGGTCCTACAGGACCCGGTCGCTGTGAAATTATATTGTGCGTCTTTGTTTTTTTACGAGGAGGACATTTCTGCCACTGAGTGGTTCCATCTTTTCCCACATAATCTACAAACTGAGCTAAAGGAATGTTATCTTCTGAGTCAGAATCACTTTCTCCCAACTGTTGACTACCTGCAATAATACGTACCGTTTATGAATTTATTACTGTTGAACATTAATTATTTATACTATTCTCTGCATCGCCCTCATCTCCCAATTGTTCTGAATTAGTACTATGATCGCTTTCATACCAGTTGTCTTGTTTAGAGTCATCACTTTCACATATCAATTCATCCGGATCTGATTCTTCATCAGCAACAGCATGTTGAGTCAGTGGACGAGTTCTTTCGTAATGAGTACAGCCAGCCATTACAAGAGCAATTAACACTTTATTGAAGTCACTTCCAAGCACAAGATAAGCAAATTTACAAAAAAGTTGACGAAAAATTAAAATAAAATTTATTACGTATGGACGCGCGCATTGGTAAATTTGACCCAACACAACTTCATCACCTAATAAACTACGAGCGACTGAGACAGATAACTGCACACCTGCATTACTGCATTTGGAGGAGTCCAATTTACAATTAGATGGATGGGGGATGCCATGTTTTAAACACCAAAGGAAATATTCCAACTGTAGTAGCGTCTGGGTAAATTACGCCCCCGCGCGTGATGGGTTAATAACCAAAAGTCAATATGGAAATCTGGTCATAATATAACCTTCAATGTTCAGAATATGTATGTTACTAAAGATCAGTCGAATTCCACACAATATATTTAAATATTTTAATATGTTTTCTATTTATTTAAAATGTTTATAGTTAATTTGAAATTATTACTTTTGAATTAAATCTTCTATTTCAAATTAAATTGTGTGTATAATGTAGTTATGTATTAATCTCCCTAAAATACATTTGAGATAATTTTTTTATAAGATAAATACATTTCAAATTGTATTCAAATTTTATTGGCCTTGGGCAAAAAATCTGAAATCAAGGGAAGTATAGTGGTGCCAAGCCATCAGGTAATGCACGTCATACATAAATTTTATGACATCACAACCTTGTATGTGTATATTTATATTGAAACAGTTTAAAGTGAAACAACAAACAAACGACATAACCTCAAATATTTACATTTTAATTTAATATAAAGCAAGTACAAGTAGAAACCCTAGCAGCTAATAATTATAAAAATAAAAACATACTCAAATTGTAGAAGTTAATATTTATTGATTGTAACGGTGCAAAGACACTTGTTATGTTATACATAATTGGTTAAAAATAAAGTAGTGCTTGCAAGTTTAGGTGTCTATGCACCACTATAGCGAATTATGTTTCGTCACAGTTTTCACTGTCAGAGGATCCAAAATCTGTGCTATATCACGTGTGTCAAGTATCTTTTCTCTTTCCCACCATGATTTTATTTCGTTTTCAGCATGATCAATACAATTTTTCCACTTTTGGGGGGGTTACGGTACTTAGCGCTTCTTTCCACATATCCACTTCCATGCCACCTCCGTGTCTTCCAACATGATCGTTATAGAATCTTTTAGCAATCCCCCATACATTTTCGATCGGATTAAATATACAATGGTAAGGAGGAAGCCGGAGCACTTTATGTCCGTATTGTTCAGGGAGTGTATCCACGATAAACGTTTTTGGAGGTTTATTTCTAAAAAATAAATTTAATTACGGTTTTACTTTACACTTTCAGTGTATTTCGCACTTACAATGAAACTAGCTCCAACAGCTGTATCTTCAATAAGCTACAATCACATTCAATATTATGGTTTCTCAACCACTCGACAATTTGAGGCTTATTCCAATTGCTATTAGGAGTTTTGTCTAGCAAGGAACTGTGGTAGCTTGCATTGTCCATGATAATTATAGACGGCTCTTCCAAATTCATTAAAAGTTGGTGTTCAAACCATTTCAAAAAATTGCCCTGGTTCATGTCGCCATGATAATCTGGATGTTTTGTATTTGAGGAAAATATCAGTGATGCATCAGGAATAAAACCATTTACAGTACCTGCATGTAATATAATGTATCTGAAAAAACACAATATCGTAATAATTATATTAAACTTAATTATAAAATTATTTACCGCTTTCCTTCGGATTTGATTCTTTTAACAGTTTTTGTATTGCTATCCTGCCAAGATCTTCCTAGACAGCCATTCTCAAATATCCATGTCTCGTCAAGATACACAAATTGGCACGGATCAGCCTCATTTAGATTAGCAATGTAATTTTGTAAAAAACGAAGCCTGGCAAAAGCTACGTGATCTAATTCCATAAGACCTCGTCGTGAGTCATTCTTCTTCCATCGGAACCCAATGCTTTTCAACACTTCTTTGCGTAAAGATTCTCGGCATCCGTCGAAAATAAATCGTTCTTTAAGAAATGATAATAACGTACGTAGAGTTATGTGTTGTTCTGTAATTAATGACAATAATTGTAAATATTTGTACACTAAACGATCTGTTATTGTTACTTACTGTTTTTGTACATTACATATACACTATCTCGTATTGCCACTTTCACTGCTTCAGTTACATCCAACACAGGCTTCTGTCTCGGCCTCTTTCTCTTTGGACTACGTAAAAGTGAATTTGTTTTTACCACTTGCGATATATTGCTAACTGTTTTCACGTTTAACTGCAGTGCATTAGTGACCCTCTGTAAAAACGTGGAAACAATAATATGTGCCATAAAAGAAAAAAATTATAAATAATTATTACCTCTGACAGCATTTAAAGGTAGAAGTGGACCATTATTATTCCGTTCGCGTTCGAAATAGCTTATCAAATTTGCGACAAGTTGTTTCGACTGTCTGCTTAAATGTTTCGGCATTTGGAAACTTGTACAAAAATACAATGAAAACTACGAATAACCAACCTTCAATGGCAGCTGCAATAATTTCTGACAACTTTCTGACAGCAAAATATAAACGTGTTGGATTTAATACCAACGTAACAACACATAACAGTAGTTTTGCTATAAAATATAATACATTTGTATAATTTAATTTGTTAATTATTTAAAAAAAAACATGGGCTTTGTGATAACCTACAATTCTCTACTAAATTTAAAAAGTAAATATATATAAAAAATAAAAGAATAACCTGCCATGACTAATTACATTCTGGATTTTTTTTATTTTATGATACCGGCCCTGCTGCTCGTTGATCATGTGATCTATGACGTGCATTACTTGATTGCTTGGCACAACTATAGAAAAAGTTTCACTCCCTTGATTTTCATGTGTTTGCCATGACAATAAAACTTCATACAATTAAACATGTCGATACAAAAAGAGATCTCTTACATATTTACCCACGATAAATGAAAGACATTGTAGATATTAGCACTTTACCAAAACAATGTGTGGGAAGATATTTAAATTGAATTCACATTACGTGTTATAAATTACCTTTCATTTTCAGGTAATTTAGATATTTTAAACTGAATAATTTCCAATTATTCACATTATTTGAAAATAAAATTCTTAAGAGGCCTTGCAAATATTTCATTTCGTTTTAATTCCACATAGTTACTACATTCTACCGGGAGATCAAGAAAGGTTGTCCGAAAAAAACTACTTTCTACAGAGAGTATATCAATCTTTACATCCTCCACCTGTCATGGTGCTGTCATGTATGAAATGAAGTTAGCAATTTCTGGTAGATTCAAAAGAGGAAAATAATTATGAAAATAGGAAGTTATTTGCAATCAGTTTTAATTACGGTTAATAATGGAATTAATTAGAACATTATTTGTTTTATTAACTAATTAGAATATTAAATTTTACAAAAATAAATTAACAAAATTAGTAATTATTAATTACAGTTCATGTTCGAAATGAGCCCCATTATTGTTGATACAACACCCTACTCTTCTTTTCATGCTGTTAAAAACATTTTGTAGCTGTTGCACAGTTATATTTGCAGTAGCGGCAGTAATACCATCCTTCAGTTGCTCAAGTGTGTGCATGGGGGTCTGATATATCGTGTTCGTTAAATGCCCAAAAAGAAAATAATCCAGGGGTGTCAAATCAGGTGACCGTGGGGGAAATGCAATGATACGATCGTCATAAAATTGTTGTATATATTGATTTGTTCGAAGGGCTGTATGTGCAGGTGCATTATCCTGCTGAAAATATCCCTTACGTAATTCATCATCGTGAAGCTGATTTATAAATGTGTTTAGAATTCTG